>JAVJIF010003649.1:0-166919 GCA_038442645.1 Agave tequilana | reverse complement strand
ATCACATATTCCAACTCAATTCCTACGCTGATACATGTCAGCTTGGGAACGCGACTCAAAAGGACGTCTTGTCAGCATAGATACGAACGAAATCAAGATGACTGACCCTGTTCCACCAATGGTCCTCATGGACCGATGTTACCCTCCTCGATCATCACACCCGTCATGCATCAGATTGCCAGAAGCCACTGAGAATAACTACGAGTTGAAGCCACAATACATTACTATGCTCCCCAAATTCTCCGGACTGGAATCTGAAGATGCATATATGTTCATCAATGAATTTGAGGAGGTGTGGCAATGATGAGAATTAGGCAGCTGAGTGAAGATGGAGTCAAACTAAGGTTCATCCCTTTCTCACTCAGGGACAATGCAAAGAAGTGGCTGTACAGCCTCACAACAAACTCAATTACTACATGGGCAGAGTTTGTTGCATTCTTTCTGAAAAAATTTCCCAATGCACAAGACTGCAAGGATTCGATCTGAGATCAATCAATTCAGACAACGGGACAAAGAACCATTTTGGAGATATTTAGAAAGGTTTAAGGACCTTCTAGCTCAATGTCCCCATCATGCCATAGAAAAGTGGCGTCTCTGTCAAATTATCTACGAGGGTGTTGATTACAACTCGAAAACTCTTCTTGAATCCATGAGCCACGGTGACTTCATGAGGATGACAGATGATGATGCATGGATATTCCTCGAAGAGATGGCAGAGAAAACAATGCAGTGGGAAGGGTTAATGAGAAGCCACCAACTACAAACTCAACCACCACATCGAGGAGTGGCATACATTCGATCGAAAACTCCATTGCAGCTGAAGCAAAGATGGCCGCACTGATGAGAAGGATTGAAGTGTTGGAAAGCAAGGGGACTCCTCCTCAGCAGTTCGATCAAGTGAATCAGACCTCTGTACCAAGTTGCTTTAACTGTCAATCTCCAACTCATGTCATGGAAGATTGCCCATTCCTTCCAAACCCACTAGTGAATAGTCAGGGACAACAGTTAAACGCCACTTATCAGCGATAAAGGAATGATCCATTTGCACCAACATACAATCCAGGGTGGAAGAATCGCCCTAACTTTTCATGGAATCAAGGAGGAGGATATCAAGGAGGGGCAACAAGCACCTCCCAACCAAGTGGTTCACAGTCCACGAGCCAAACACATTTCAATATCAACAACAACCGGCCTTTGTGGCACCACAATCCACTCCAACATATGCAAATCCATCAATGCCGCCACCAGGATTTGGGAGTGATTAGAAGTTGAACACCATGGAGAAGAACTTCAACTCATTTATGCAATCGACGAATCAGATGTTGCAGTCCAATCAACAGATGTTGCAGTCTAATCAACAAGCCATACAACAACTCACGTTGCAAATGAGTAAGATGTCTTCTCAAATGAGTGAAAGAGAAAGAGGGACTTTCCCCAGTCAACCTGAGATCAACCCAGGGATACCAGAGCTAACAATAACACTTCAAATTCAGCTCAACTGAATGCGATCCACATATTACGGTCTGGGAAAGAGGTGGACAATCAGGTGGAAGTCTACGATCATACAAAATCAACTGACCCGGTGGCAGATCCATCACCCTCAAGCTCTAGCAAAGCAAGTGAAAAGGAAACTGAGGAAGTTATTGAGCCTACATATGATCCACGGCTCCCTTTCCAAATAGGCTCCGATCTAAGAAGAACACAATGCAGATGGAGAAGATCTTAAAAATTTTCAAGCAAGTCAAAGTGAATATTCCTCTCCTTGAAGCTATTGAACAGGTTCCATCATATGCAAAGTTCTTGAAGGACCTATGCACAAAGAAACGAGCTCATCAAACTCCTAAGAAGGTCTTCCTTGCTGCAAATATTAGCGAGATCATAAAGAGCACAATGCCAGTGAAATACAAGGACCCTGGATGTCCGACTCTATCATGCACTATTGGGACTACAGTGATTGACAAGGCCTTACTAGATTGGGGGCAAGTGTCAACTTGCTTCCATACTCAGTTTACAAGCAGTTAGGAGTGGGTGAGTTAAAACCTACAAGGATTACCTTGCAACTGGCTGATAGATCGGTAAAAATCCCAAAGGGCGAGGTAGAAGATGTGTTGATCAAGGTTGGAGAATTCATATTCCCAGTCGATTTTGTTGTCCTTGAAACTGCACCGGTGGAAAACCCGAGAGGACAAATTCCAGTGATTCTTGGCCGACCTTTCTTGGCAACATCAAACGCTTTGATCAATTGTCGCAGTGGGTTAATGAAACTCACCTTTGGGAACATGAATGTCGAGCTCAATATTTTTAATCTTGGAAAGCAACCATGTGATCACTTTGACCAACCTTTTGATGTCAACATGATCCAAGGGATATCAAGCGAACATTTTGAAGATGAAGGATCAGACATCGAGCATCTTGACCAAGAGTCAGAGCCGGACGAAATGGAACAAGACTTTGATGAAGCGTTCGTGCGAGCTGATCAAGTGTGTACAACGCACTGGAAGCCTCTTTATGAATCACTCGATGAGGGAATTCGAGCACCACTCCGACCATCTGTGGAGGAGCCACCTAAATTAGAGCTAAAACCTCTTCCGGACACATTAAAATATGCCTATTTAGGTGAGGACGAAAAGCTTCCAGTCGTAATAGCTTTCAATCTGAGTAAGAACCAAGAGGAATCACTGTTGTCTGTATTGAAGGAGAACAAGGAAGTTATAGGGTAGACAATGGCTGATATCAAAGGGATCAGTCCAACCATTGTTCAGCATCGGATCCACCTAATTGAAGATGCCAAACCAAGAAGAGACCCCCAACGCAGAATAAATCCTGTAATGAAGGAGGCAGTAAGAAAAGATATTTTGAAATGCCTCGATAATGGAATCATTTACCCAATCTCTGACAGCTCGTGGGTGAGTCCTGTGCAAGTGGTGCCGAAGAAGTCGGGAATCACTGTGGTCAATAACGATGATGATGAGCTTATACCTACTCGAATTCAGACAGGATGGCGAGTGTGTATTGATTACAGAAAGCTCAATGCGGAGACAAGAAAGGATCATTTTCCTTTGCCGTTCATTGACCAGATGTTGCAACGTCTAGCCGGACATGAATATTATTGCTTTCTCGATGGGTACTCTGGTTATAATCAGATCCCAATAGCTCCTGAGGATCAGGAGAAGACTACATTCACATGTCCGTTTGGAACATTTGCATACAGACGCATGCCCTTTGGGTTATGCAATGCACCTGCAACATTCCAACGATGTATGCTCAGCATCTTTTCCGACATGGTGGAAAGATTTCTCGAGGTATTTATGGATGATTTTTCGATCTTTGGAGATTCCTTCTTGGAATGCCTTCACCATCTTAACCTAGTTCTCACTCGATGCAGAGAAAAGAATCTGACACTGAATTGGGAGAAGTGTCACTTTATGGTCCAATAAGGCATTGTTCTGGGTCATGTAATCTCAAAGAAAGGGATAGAGGCGGACAAAGCGAAAGTGGATTTGATAGCTCATCTCCCACCTCCTAAATCCGTTAAGGATATCAGATCATTCCTGGGACATGCTGGTTTTTATCGACGATTCATACAAAACTTCAGCAAGATTGCTCGCCCATTAACCAGCCTACTCGCCAAGGACGTCCCATTTGTTTTTTCCCCAGAATGCCTTGAGGCATTTGAGATCTTGAAGAAGGAGCTAATTTCAGCCCCTATAATTCATGCACCAGATTGGAGCCAACCCTTTGAGCTAATGTGTGACGCGTCTGATTACGCGATTGGTGCAGTCCTCGGGCAGCGGATTAACAAGCAGCCTCATGTGATCTATTACGCCAGTAGGACACTGAACGATGCGCAACTCAACTACTCCACAACTGAGAAAGAATTCTTAGCTGTGGTTTTTGCGCTTGAAAAGTTTAGGTCTTACTTGATTGGCTCAGAAATCACTGTTACACTGACCACGCTGCTCTAAAATACTTGCTGACAAAGAAAGACGCGAAGGCACGACTGATAAGATGGGTATTGCTACTTCAGGAATTTGATCTGCAAATTAAAGACAAAAAGGGGACCGATAATCTGGTGGCTGATCACATGTCTCATCTACCAAACGCTCCATCCTCTAATGTACCCATAAACGAACACTTTCCTGATGAGCAACTGTTTGCCATGATAAGAGAGCCATGGTTCGCTGATATTGTCAACTTCCTTGTGACCAGGAAAACACCTGAAGAATGGTCAAGACAATACAAATATAAATTTCACTCTCAATTGAAATACTTTATTGGGATGATCCATATCTGTGAAATACTGTCCTGATCAGATTTTTAGGAGGTGTGTCCCTGAAGAAGAACACAAAAGTATCTTGTCATTCTGTCATGACCAAGCTTGTGGGGGGCACTTCGGAGCAAAGAAGACTGCAGAAAAGGTCCTGCAGTGTGGTTTTTATTGGCCTACCCTTTTTAAAGACACTCACGAGTTCTGCAAATGTTGCACTCGTTGTCAACATGTGGGCAGGATCACAAGGAGGAACATGATGCCGTTACACCCAATATTAACGGTCGAAATATTTGATGTGTAGGGAATTGACTTCATGGGACCATTCCCAAACTCATTTGGAAATCTTTACATTCTAGTTGTTGTTGATTATATGTCCAAATGGGTAGAAGCTGTGGCAAGCAGGACCAATGACATCAAGGTTGTTGTTAAATTTTTAAAAGAGAATATTTTTTCTCGATTTGGTGCGCCACGTGCAATTATCAGCGACAACGGTACCCACTTCTGTAACGTTCTTTTGAGGCTTTAATGAGAAAGTACTCAATTACCCATAAACTATCAACTCCTTATCATCCACAAATGAGCGGTCAAGTGGAAGTAAGCAACAGGCAAATCAAGCAGATTCTAGAGAAAACAGTAAATTTGAATCGCAAAGATTAGTCTTTAAATTTAGTAGATGCTCTGTGGGCGTATCGAACCGCTTTTAAAACCAATCTTGGAATGTCTCCATATCGGCTTATTTTTGGGAAAGCATGCCATCTACCAGTAGAATTGGAGCATAGAGCCATGTGGGCCATAAAGCAGCTCAATTTTGATCTTGACATGGCAGGCGCACATAGAAAGCTTCAACTCAACGAGTTGGAAGAAATCAGGAATGAAGCGTACGAGAACGCCAGAATCTATAAGGAAAAGACAAAGGTGTTCCATGACAGAGCAATTTTGCGAAAGTCATTTACACCTAGTCAGAAAGTCCTATTATATGATTCTAAGTTGCATTTATTTCCTGGTAAGTTGAGATCCAGATGGACGGGACCATTCATGGTGCGTGTGGTATTTCCGCATGGGCAGTGGAGATAGAAGATCCGAAAAACGGTGTAATATTCAAGGTTAATGAGCAACGTTTAAAGCCGTTCTTCGAAATTCCTGTGAGCGATAATGAGGAGGTTATGAATCTTCATGATCCCCAATACGCTGGATGAGTTGTTCACACATTGAATCTGTAATTGTATGTATTATAAAAAAAATAAATAAAAATAATAATAAAAAATTATAATTAAAAAAAAACTAACTTACTGATTCTCTGTTTAGACGCTAACAAAGCAAGTGGGAAATTAAGAACATGGCAGACCCAGATATAGATCACGTCCTGTGGGACGACGAGAATGGTTTTCTGGACTACAACTCGCCCTTTTTGGAATTTGGTTTTGACGAAGGAGAGTCGGTGAATGAATATGTTAACCGAATCATGCAACCAATTGCTACCGACACCGAATTTCGTCTGGGTATTCATAATTGGCAACACAGGCTCTATCCACATGTGCCAATGCATGAGAATTTTGTGGGGTTGCATAACCTTGCACTGCCATCACATACGGGAAGCAGAGATGAGTTAGAACGAGCCTTGAGATTCCTGCTACCAACCCCGAATGATGAACCTGACCAGGAACCTCCAATTGCCAATCAAGGTAGCTCAGGTGAAGGTTTGTACATTTTCACTATAACCTGCTTCATCCTTATCCACTTGTTTTAGGATTTCGAATAACCATAAGGAGTCAGTATAGTGTTTAGAGTCTTTTATTTTATTTTATTTTATTTTATTTTTATTTTTATTTTATTTTTTTTCTCTCTAACCTTTGTGCCGAGTTTATTACAAGTGATACAGGATGAGCAAGGAGGCATGCACCACACACATGGAGAATTTTCGTTGATTCGACAACTTGATTTCCTAGTGCACTGTGAGTATTTCTAATTCAAGCATACTGTTTATATTTTATATCTTTTGTATGCTTGGAGTGTATGGTCGTCATGATTGTGAGCACGTTTTGGATGTGTAAATTACATGCCATATTCATTCTATCTCTTTATTCAAGTATATGCATGAGAACATGGCACAGTTTAGGTGTGGGGGGGGGAGATTCATATTTCCTTTGTTTAGGAGTCCTTTTGGTTTGTTTTAGTTTTAGGGTTTTCACTCTATTTCTCTTTTCTTCTTTAATTAGAGTCTTTAAAAAAAAATTGTGAAAAATTTGAGAATTTTCTGCAAATTAGTAGCTAGTATGTGAATGATTTGGTATCCATGAGTGGATTTTAAGGGTAAGATCAAGATGAAAGAATTATAAAATCTTAAAATAAAGATTAGAATCTAAAACAGACATACCATCTAAACTTAGTCTAAGTGATTATGTACCCAATAACACTTATACTATTTAGTTCATAGGCTTGGGATATTGATTGCAACTATTAAAAAAAAGAGAGAGAGAAAAAAATCTATAATAAAATAAATATTAATAAGTCTTGTCTTGCGGCCTCAGTTGCTTGAGTAATTAAGTCCGTAGGAGTGTCTTTACACCTATTGCCCTAAGACCATCTGGTTTGGGCGCATTGACCCAAAGCTCGCTATATGGGTAGCTGAGAAAGCCTAATAGGACAAGACACTATAAAAATATAATAATTTTGATTATCAATTAGCTAGGTATATTGGCCTCAGGAAGCCTCGGTATCTACGCGAAAGATAGTTGAAAACAAAAAAAAGAAAGAAAAAAAATAATAATTTTGATCAATTAGCTAGATACCTTGGCCTCAGGAAGCCTCAGTATCTACGCGAAAGATAGTTGAAAACAAAAAAAAAAGAAAGAAAAAAAGATAATAATTTTGATTATCAATTAGCTAGGTACCTTGGCCTCAGGAAGCCTTGGTATCTACGCGAAAGATAGAAAAAAAAAGAGATTAAAAAAAAAGAAAAGAAAAAAAAGTATAAAAGTTGTAATTGAATATTCCCAAGCTTAAGAACTACATCACGATCACGGGGTACATAGGATCTGAAACTTAGGACAGGTGGTGTAAAGTTTTGGATTTGAGACTTTATTTTATAGCCAATATGATTTCTTGAATTGAGATTTTACTTGAAAATGAAACTCTTGGAAATTGATGATCTTACTAACTAGTTATCAAAAAAAAAAAAAAATTGTTTTCCTCTTCTTGATTTTCGGTTATCCTTATTTTACTTTTATTTATTTCTTAATCTCTAACTTTCTTGGATTTTGTGGGTGTAATCCACTGAAAACCCTCACGAGACAAAACTCGTCCTCTAGGGGTAACCTAGGGGTTTAACGGCTTGTTACACAAGCTAAGTGCAACCGTGATTCCTACGAAAGTGAGTTAGAGTAGCTTAGCTTTTCTTTTTCTTTTTATTAGTTTTGCTCGAGGACTAGCAAAAGATAGGTGTGGGGGTATTTGATCAGCACGATTTTGTTACATATTGCATGCCCATATTTATCTATCATTTGTATATAAATAATGCTGCTCGGGTATTTTTAGTGGTGTTTTGCAGAGTGAGCTATCAAAAGGAAACTGGACCACAAAAGCGTGCTTTAGAGACTGTAAGATGTGCAACAGGAGACTAAATGCGAGATGGGATGTTTTACACTATTGCTGCTCTACCACGCTTCAAAACAGACACCAGATATTCGGAGAAGTTTAAAGTCACCTGGAACAAAAACGCAATTTTGTAAAGTTCAGGGGCTTTACTGCAAATTAACATTGATGGCTCTTCTGTATAATTAAATAAATATTTTAGACTTCTATGTAAAATAATCAAAACCCTAAGCCTATAAATAGAGAAGGCTAGGGTTTTGAGGGGGAGTTTTTTTCTTTTCATCTGTACGTACATTTTCAGATCAAAAAATTTTGAGGCTTTTTCTTCTTCTTCTCTCTGCATAGAATTTTCGTCCATGTTATTATTTTTGTTCCTGTTTTGTTTTGTTTGATTCATCAAACCCTCTTTCTTTTCCTCTGCATTACAGCTGTCCTCCATCATCAAAAGAAAAAAAAAGAAAGAAAGAAAAAGAACACAAGCGCCATCCACAGGCGCCTGTGTTCAGAAAGAAAAACAGCAGAGAGAGGCAAAGCCTCTCTCTGCTAACAGCTTCCCGCCCCTTTGCTGGCGCCCTCCAGATTTGAAAAGCAAGGGCCTCTCTCTCTCTCCCTGCTACTGGCCATTGGCGCCTCCAATTTTGAAGAGGAACGAACAGCAGCCCCCTGGCGCCTCCCTGCAGGTAAAAGTTTTATTTTTTTTAATTAGTTGCATTAGTTTAATTAATTAGAGTTTTCAGTTAATTGTTTAATTAAATTCAGATAATTTTAAATTGATTTAATTAGTTTACTTTATTGTTAGTTTTATCATGAGTAGCTAATTTACTGCAAGCGCTTAGGGGAGATGAACCTAGACTTAATTCTTGTGGACCGAGTCATTCTCCTATTTATGACTGTATGCACACCAATTGATCTACGACTTTTAGGAATTAATTTCTAGAATAACTGGATCTTTGACAGGCTTTGTATCGGGGGTTAATAGTTCATGCTTAGAGCTTTATTGCCTTTATGTTATTTGTTTAGTTTAGTTAATTTATTTTGATGGACTATGTAACTGGATAATATCTTGTGCTTAAATCTAGTGTTAAAAAATTAATGTGCCTATTAGACATAGAGATTTGGTGTGTATTACAAATTGGTATGGAGACCAAAATCGACCGCTTGATGCTAGTTTAGGGGATTCGATCCTAAGTGCTTGACCTTTCGTTTATTATAATTAGTTCACATAGCTCACAATCCCACAAAATTTTTAATCAATTCGTCTAAAGTGCTGAAACTAAAAGAACCACCTGTCCCTGTGGACCGACCCTCAAGTGCTACATCGAACGACCGTGCACTTGCGGTAATTTAAAACGAGGAGACAGAATCTCCACATCAAGTTTTTGGCGCCGTTGCCGGGGACCGGTGTCCTCTTTAGTCTTAGCACGTCTACCGAAAAAAAATTAATTAAAAATTAAAAAATTAATAAAAAAAATTTCAGTGCTACCCAAGCATCATATATTCCAACTCAATTCCTACGCTGATACATGTCAGCTTGGGAACGCGACTCAAAAGGACGTCTTGTCAGCATAGATACGAACGAAATCAAGATGACTGACCCTGTTCCACCAATGGTCCTCATGGACCGATGTTACCCTCCTCGATCATCACACCCGTCATGCATCAGATTGCCAGAAGCCACTGAGAATAACTACGAGTTGAAGCCACAATACATTACTATGCTCCCCAAATTCTCCGGACTGGAATCTGAAGATGCATATATGTTCATCAATGAATTTGAGGAGGTGTGTGCAATGATGAGAATTAGGCAGCTGAGTGAAGATGGAGTCAAACTAAGGTTCATCCCTTTCTCACTCAGGGACAATGCAAAGAAGTGGCTGTACAGCCTCACAACAAACTCAATTACTACATGGGCAGAGTTTGTTGCATTCTTTCTGAAAAAAATTTTCCCAATGCACAAGATTGCAAGGATTCGATCTGAGATCAATCAATTCAGACAACGGGACAAAGAACCATTTTGGAGATATTTAGAAAGGTTTAAGGATCTTCTAGCTCAATGTCCCCATCATGCCATAGAAAAGTGGCGTCTCTGTCAATTTATCTACGAGGGTGTTGATTACAACTCGAAAACTCTTCTTGAATCCATGAGCCACGGTGACTTCATGAGGATGACAGATGATGATGCATGGATATTCCTCGAAGAGATGGCAGAGAAAACAATGCAGTGGGAAGGGTTTAATGAGAAGCCACCAACTACAAACTCAACCACCACATCGAGGAGTGGCATACATTCGATCGAAAACTCCATTGCAGCTGAAGCAAAGATGGCCGCACTGATGAGAAGGATTGAAGTGTTGGAAAGCAAGGGGACTCCTCCTCAACAGTTCGATCAAGTGAATCAGACCTCTGTACCAAGTTGCTTTAACTGTCAATCTCCAACTCATGTCATGGAATATTGCCCATTCCTTCCAAACCCACTAGTGAATAGTCAGGGACAACAGTTAAACGCCACTTATCAGCGACAAAGGAATGATCCATTTGCACCAACATACAATCCAGGGTGGAAGAATCACCCTAACTTTTCATGGAATCAAGGAGGAGGATATCAAGGAGCGGCAACAAGCACCTCCCAACCAAGTGGTTCACAGTCCACGAGGACAAACACATTTCAATATCAACAACAATCGGCCTTTGTGGCACCACAATCCACTCCAACATATGCAAATCCATCAATGCCGCCACCAGGATTTGGGAGTGATCAGAAGTTGAACACCATGGAGAAGAACTTCAACTCATTTATGCAATCGACAAATCAGATGTTGCAGTCCAATCAACAGATGTTGCAGTCTAATCAACAAGCCATACAACAACTCACGTTGCAAATGAGTAAGATGTCTTCTCAAATGAGTGAAAGAGAAAGAGGGACTTTCCCCAGTCAACCTGAGATCAACCCCAGGGATACCAGAGCTAACAATAACACTTCAAATTCAGCTCAACTGAATGCGATCCACATATTACGGTCTGGGAAAGAGGTGGACAATCAGGTGGAAGTCTACGATCATACAAAATCAACTGACCCGGTGGCAGATCCATCACCCTCAAGCTCTAGCAAAGCAAGTGAAAAGGAAACTGAGGAAGTTATTGAGCCTACATATGATCCACCGGCTCCCTTTCCAAATAGGCTCCGATCTAAGAAGAACACAATGCAGATGGAGAAGATCTTAGAAATTTTCAAGCAAGTCAAAGTGAATATTCCTCTCCTTGAAGCTATTGAACAGGTTCCATCATATGCAAAGTTCTTGAAGGACCTATGCACAAAGAAACGAGCTCATCAAACTCCTAAGAAGGTCTTCCTTGCTGCAAATATTAGCGAGATCATAAAGAGCACAATGCCAGTGAAATACAAGGACCCTGGATGTCCGACCCTGGGAAACTGCTTTTTACCTATCACTATTTAAAGCCCTTTATCTCATTTTCACTCTCTCACCTCCACCGACCCCTCACATTTCCTCTCTCAAAACCCTAACAACCCTAATCCATCTCATCCCAACTCAAATCCAACCCTAAAACTTCTAAAAAAATTCCTGGATCTTCAGTCTCAGGCCCAGATCTACGTATATTTTCATGGAATTTCGGATTTTGGCCTCTTGATCATCTCTCTTTCATGGTAAAAATTGTCTTTTTCTTAGATCTTGCATCTATTCTTGTTATCTATCTAGATCTTGCCTTTCATCTAGTTTAGATCAAGCTTTTACCTTGTCTATTTTGTGGATTTTGACCTAGATCTAATTTTTTAACCTAAATATGCCTAAGAGATCTAGATCTGAGAAAGGTAAATCCATAGCCCCTTCTTCCTCTAGCAAATCCAAACCTCCTTTTGTTTCCTCCCAAGCAGAACATCGCTATATTCTTCTTTCGGAGAAAACTATAATTTCTGGTAGATGTGTGGTTCTACAAGATTTTGAACACCTGAATATACCCCATATTTTGAGGAACAATTCTCTTGATCAATTCATGTCCATTAAGGAACCTGTTTACACCTCACTCATTCCATATTTCTACACCAACTTGTCTTATGAGGGTAACAGGGTTAGGTCTAGAGTACTTGGGAGAGACATTGACATCTCTCTCCAAGAGTTTGCTGATCTTCTGCATCTCTCCCGTGAGGGAGTTGATGTCTATTCCTTTGACCTTCAGGATTTTGAGTATCCGGCCGGTGAGTCTGCGCTCACCGCGTCAACTTTGCTCCACGGGGATGACAACCCCGGTCTAGTGAGAAATGAGGAAGTGAGATACTACACTCTCACCGCTCAAGTTCTCGCTAAGTTTGTCTTTTACAACCTCCTGCCCAAGTCAGGAGAATTCAGTCATGCCAGGGGTACAGTGCCTTTGATAGTTTATTGCCTTCTGCGAGGCATTAGGGTCAACATCCCCAGGCTTATCATTTCCCACATGACCTCAGATCATGTTCTTGTCCCCACTAGGCACTTGCCTTATGGGATGATTATTTCCTATCTTCTGAGGCAACTTGATTTTGATTTATCCTCTCTGAGACCCACAGAACCCTCTGTGAACTTGAACAGTTCCCTCCTGAAGAGGATGCAAGCTGGGATGCGTCATCCTGCTCCCCAGCAGCCGCCCATTCCTCCTACTTCTTCTGTTCCAGGGTCTTCTTCTATTCCAGGGTCTTCTTCTGCTCCAGGGTCATCTATTCCCTCTGATCTCTAGGCCTTCATTTCTTCTGAGTTACGAGCTCAGTTACAGGAGCATCATACTCAGATTTCCGCTGAGATCCAGCAGCGCCACACCCAAATTTCTGCGGAGATAGTGGCACATCGTGAGGAGATGACCACTCGCTTCCAAGGACTTCGCAACGACATGTGCTACTTTACTGATTCCATGTGTTACATGGATTCGCAATTTGGCGCACTCTACGTGAAGTATGATATGCGAGCCCCAGATCCTACGGCGTATGCCCGACCGCTTCCTTCCTCCCGCCCTCCATTTCCGGCCAGGCCTCCTACCGCTCCTCCAGCATCACATCCTGCTGTTGCTGCGATTGATCTTGAGGAGGAGGATGATGAGGATGAGGATGATGATGATGATGATGATCTTGATGGAGATGAGGAGGTTGCTGCAGGAGATGAGGACGACTCGTCTGAGGAGGACGATTCTGAGTGATTTCCCCTTTATTGATGATGTCAAAAAGGGGGAGAGATATTTATGAGACTCTCTGGGCTGTAGTACTTTATTTTGGGTTGTAGTATTTTGTTTTATTATGGACATGTATTGTGTGGATATGTGTTTGTTTTATGGTTATATGTTTAGTATGGACAGTTACTTTTTATGGCATCCATTTTATTTTGGATATCTATTGCATATGTGTATTTATGCATGGTTGATTGGCATGTGTTTCATTTCCATATACTATATGTGCCTTTTATTTATGTCTGAGTATCTCTTTGATATATGCATGTGTTGAGGGGGAGCTTCACTTGAAGTCTCCACCCAAAATATTTGTGATAACTATATATGTTTTGTCATCATCAAAAAGGGGGAGATTGTTGGCCTAAAAGGCCATTAGCCCGACATTTTGATGATAACAAAACATATTTAGTTATGTTTTTAACAATTTTGTTTATATAAGTTTCAGGTAAAAATAATAGTTGATTTGACGGCTCCAACTCAAGACTCACACTTTTGGACGCCGCAAAGGATTTGAATCCCCGAGCCTAGCACAATAGAAGCGCTCCCGGATCATACAAAGAAGAAGAACACAAGAGTTGTAATTTTCTTTAGAGTTTTTATTTTTAGATGATTTTGTCAAAACCTAGATGATAGAGGTAGAATATTTGGGATTGTATCACACACACACTTAGTATTGCTTCATGGCTTCAAAACAATTTTCATATCAAAATTTCTAACTTAGTTTTTGGAAAACCGTGTTTGAAAAAATCAGTTTTTAGAAAAATCATTTTACCTAAAAGGATTTTCATCAAATAAAGTTCTAACATGTTTGGGTGTTGATCTATGATCACACTCTGAGTTTTATAAGTCCTAGAACCTTATTTTATAAATCCTTGACCAAAATGTTTTTAACCAAAAATCCCTTCTCTCTTTAGCAGACTCTGGAAAAGAGTTCTGGCAGAGTCCGGTTGACCGACCCAGTCGACCGACGTGCACGCTATGCATGTGTGCACGTCGGCCGACCGAGCGGCCGACCGAGCAAACTTGGTTTGCTCTCTGTTTTTTCTTCGGCCGACCGCAACGGTCGACCGACAGAGAGAGCTGCTCTCTGGATTTGGCCTCGGTCGGCCGCCCGGTCGACTGACTTCCCCAACGGTCAGATTTTTGACCGTTGGCGGTCGACCGGGCCCGGTCGACCGTTAGCTGTCAGAAGTTCTGACAGACTCCAACAGCTCTATTTTTCTAGTCAGATTTTTGTTGGGATTCACCCCAATGACTCTTTTGAGCTGTATAGTTTGTTTTTCATCCCCTATAAATAGTGGGACACTTCTACAAACTAAAAGATAAGATTTACAAGTAAAAATTCAAGTTTTCAAAAGCCTTAGCATTTTAGAAAAGATTTTCATCAAAGCCAAAATTTCCAACACCTTCTTGAAGCAATCCTCTCTACTTCTCTCTAGTTTTTTGCACTATACAATCCCAAGTATCATCTCTTTCATATTGGTTATAGGATTGTGCAAAGTGAGCCTTTTGATCAAGTGTGATCAACTTTTTCTTCATTTGAGAAGTTGTAAAGGCATCGGCCTCAAGCGAGCGGGTGTGCTTCAAAGTGTTGTTGCGACACCGAGAGATAGGACAAGTGTGTCTTTGTATTGAGGATCCGGTGGGATCACCAATAGTGGAAATCCTTCAAGTGTGAAGGCGGGGACGTAGAGCGTGGCTCGAACCTCGAAAAAATTCCTTGTGTTTGCGATTGTCCAAATTTCTCTAAACTCTATCTCTCTCTTACTTGCTCAATTAAATTGTTATTCACTTGCAAGTTATTTAATTGTGCTCATTATTTAAATAGTTTTTAAATTCCGCATAATTGTCATTTCATATAGCCATCACCTATTCACCCCCCCTCTAGGTGATTTCATCTAGAACATGTTTATTTGTTTTGAAAATTTCATTGGAAAATTCCATTGGTATCTAGAACCTTTTATTGTTTATGCATATCTATGCATGTTTCATGTTTTATAATTTCATTGGTATGTAGAACTTTTTATTGTTTATGCATAATATTCATTGCATATTTATGTTTATTTGTTCATGCATGAGTTAAGGGGGAGCTTCTTTGAAGCTTAACTTTAATCCATGCATATATAACTCCATGAGTTTTGTCATCATCAAAAAGGGGAGATTGTTGGCCCGGAGGCCTTCCTCTCTAGTTTTGATGATGATTAACTCATGTAGTTATGTTTGCTAATAATCTTGTGATTTTAGTTTCAGATCTTATAACAAGATATTAGTTGGTGATTGCTTCAAAAAGAGGAGTTTGGAAGCCTTCACTTGGTGATTCCCGAGCTGAGCGTCAAGATGATACATAGCCATGCTCGTTGGATCACAGTGTTTGGACCGAGTCGACTTGAAGATGGAAGATCGTCAAGAAGACTTAGATATCCATAGTTTAGTGTGTTTAGATCCATTTTGTAAAGCTTAGTATAGTTGATATGCTCAAGTTCACAACACACACAAGATTTATGATTTGGATTTGGTTTTCATGAATAGTTGATCAAAACAAGTTTACTTTATTTTTATGTATATTAGATGTGCTCAATATACATACATGCTTACATGACTTATACAAACTTATTTTGATATGTCTATTCATGTGTTTTAGGAAAAATCAGATTTCCTATTGAAAAATACAAGTTTGATAAAATACAAGATTTGGTTTTAGTAAAAATGATAAGACACAAAAATAGTTCAAATTGCTTGATATTTGAGTTGAAACTTTTATCACATGTTTATATATCAATGCAAAATGATAAAACTATTTTTGGGGATTTTTTAGAAAAGATAAAAGTTTTTTAAAATATTTTAACATGTTTTTCTGACCCAGATTATGACCCAGACTGTGGCTGACAGGCCAGGTCGGTCGACCGTGTGGTCGACCGAACCATGGGCCGGTCGACCGTTGCGGTCGACCGACGTGCACAGCCTTGTGCACGTCTGGCAGACACAGGGCCGGTCGACCGTGCGGTCGACCGGACCAGAGAGCGCTGCTCTCTGTATCTGGGCGGTCGACCGGGCGGTCGACCGGACCAGAGAGCCCTGCTCTCTGTATCTGGGCGGTCGACCGGGCGGTCGACCGGATTTCCCCAACGGTCATATTTTTGACCGTTGGCGGTCGACCGGGCGGTCGACCGGATTTCCCCAACGGTCATATTTTTGACCGTTGGCGGTCGACCGGGCCGGTCGACCGTAGGCCTGTAAGGCTGCCAGATCAGCCTAACGGCTAGTTTTCTGTTTGGCCTATATAAACCCCATTCCTTTGGGATTTTAACCAAGATTTTCTGAGCTAATTTTCCCCATTCTCTGTTTTAAAAAGAAGTTTTCAAAAGAGTTTAAAGAGCAAAAAGATTCATTTTGTTTGTTTTAGGTGTTTTGTTTTTTTCAAAAAAAATAGGTTTTTGGGAAATTGGTTTATTGTTCTTCATTTCAATATCTATTTGGTATTTTTTCAAGAGTTTTTCTTTGATCAAAACACTTAGTTTTTCCACACTTGAGCTATCTTCTATCCTAATCTATTTAGGATCTTTTGTTTGTGGAAAAGAGAGTTTGTGATCTTTGTAACCACTTGTTGTAAAACCCTTGCTTTGATTGGGTTGCTCCCTCTTTGGTAGAGGTTGAGATTGTGGTTTGCTCCCTCTAGTGAGAGGTGGAGTTGGTTGTTGTTTGCTCCCTCTAGTGAGAGGTGGAGTTTGGTTTGTAACCCTCTTCGGTAGAGGTGTTGTGGTTGTATTGGCTACGGGCCTACCCCTCGGTTGTGAGGTGGTGTTTGAGAGAGGAGTTCGGTACTCCTAGTGTTGTAACAAATCCTCCTCGGTGGAGGTTCCCTCGGTGGGAGTCCTCGGTGGACAAGATAGTGGATTAGAAATCCTTCTCGGTGAAGGCGGGGACGTAGAGCTAGGGGCTCGAACCTCGGAACATATCATTATGTTTGCGTTTGATCCATTGTCTCTCTAACTCTCTCTCTTTATATTTGTGTTGTGCATAGCATCATTCATTCATATCTTGTATGCTTGTGTTGTCCTTGCATTTGATTCATATTGCTTATCCTTATATGCTTGGATTGTTTGTGTGTGCCTCACTTGTACTTAACCACAAGAGCTTCATATAGCACCTCAACCCATATCTAGGGGAATCAAGAGGAGTTAGTCCAGAGCCCTTCACGGGGAATTCAGCTACACTTGTGAGTTGTACTAAGTGTGTTGCAAATAGTTTTTTAAGCTTCCGCATTTAGCGCATTTAGTTTATAGATTAGCACTATCACCTATTCACCCCCCCTCTAGGTGATTTCAATGGCATTCAGGGACGAAAGTCCCGAGGAACCGATTATTAATGCGAAAATTGAACTAAGAAGAAGTCAAAGATCTAGAATCTCAAAATCTTTTGGTCCAGATTTCATAGCATACGCTATTGAAAGCGATGGTGAATTAAATGAAGAAATGTATATGGAGCAACCTGAAGGATTTATAGTCAAGGACCAAGAATACAAAGTGTGTAAAATGGTAAATCCTTATACGGTCTAAAGCAGGCTCCAAAATAATGGCATGAGAAATTTGATAGTGTCATGATCAAAGATGGATTCACTATCAATGAATGCGATAAGTGTGTTTATACTAAAACAGTTGGAAATGCATGTATCATTGTTTGTCTTTATGTAGACGATATGTTGATACTTGAGACTAATATTGAAATTATTAAGTCTACTAAAAGAATGTTATCCAACAGTTTTGACATGAAGGATCTGGGGGTTGCTGATGTAATTTTAGGAATTAAAATCACCAGAACACCAGATGGAATCAGTCTATCTCAATCTCACTACGTGGATAAGATGATAGAAAGATTCAAGGATCATGGGATAAAAGAGAATACAAATCCTTTTCTCCCAAACGTCCACCTTCATAAGATTACAGGAACTGGAATACGCCAGTTGGAGTATTCTCAGATTATCGGAAGTCTAATGTATTTGATGAATTGTACTAGACCCGATATTGCTTACGCTATAAGCAAGTTAAGCAGATACACTAGTAATCCTAGTGATCAACATTGGACTGCTCTACTACGAGTATTGGGTTACGTATCACATACCAAGGAATATGTCTTGAGATATGGACAGTATCCACCTGTACTTGAAGGATACAGTGATGCTAATTGGATTGCAGATTCTGAGGAATCAAAATCAACTAGCGGATACGTATTTACTCTAGGAGGAGCAGCGATATCTTGGAAATCTTCTAAGCAAACATGTATTGCCCGTTCCACTATGGAGCCTTAGATAAGGCCGGAGAAGAAGCAGAATGGCTTCAACAATTTTTGAAAGATATACCATTATGGCAAAAGCCAGTGCTCGCTATATGCATACACTGCGATAATCAAGCAGCTATATCTAGGGCACAAAATGTTATATACAACGGTAAGTCTAGATATATTCATCGTAGACATAATACTGTTAAGCAGTTGCTCTCAAATGGAATTATCTCTATTGACTTTGTATCGTCAAAAGATAATTTAGCGGATCCGCTTACTAAAGGTTTAAGTGGAGAGCGTATAAACTGCACATCGAGGGGAATGGGTCTAAAAGCCTTACCTTACCGAGTCAGCTTAATGGAAACCTCACTTAGCCACTGGAGATCCCACGGACTAAGTTCAAGAGGAAAAACTAGTTATGATTGACTCAGCAAGTAAGCACTTGAGAGCTTGACTCCAATCCATTCCTAAGGTGCACATAAGTGCTTTCTACAAGTGGATTAAGGATAAGTTTAACGCTTTTAATGATGCCTATATCTTGTTACTAAACAAGTGGAGTAGAGTAGACTACTCTTAATAGGACGATCACCTGTGTGAGTATAGAGTTGGGTCGGCTCTTTGGGAATTTATATGGAGGCTGTTATTCCCTAAAGATACTCGCTGAAACCAAGAATGTCCAGGGCCAAAACAGACACAACCGAGAACCAAAGTTGATTTGGAAAGTCACTGTGTGAAGCTTGTTGACTTGGCTTACACTAACGGCTAACAGTTCAAGACCTAGTTCACTGATTAGCCAGTAAGTCCGATAAAGCTTTCGCTATGGAAGGTTCAAGACCTAGTTCACCTATCCTGATGCAGTTTCTTTTCTAAAGTATCTTTCACAATAGAGTCAGTCTCTTTGTATGTCAATTCCTTGAATCTCCATTCATTGTGGGGCATTGTTGGAATATGAAGAATATATATGTGAATCTTTGAATTGAATTACAGCGAGATCCGTTGATCAAATCAATTGGATGATGGTTGGAGTGTGTTCTCCTTCCATTGGGGATGAACGTGATATATTCACATGTTCAATTCTGACTTCGAATGAATGAGATATTCAAGTCTAAAGATTGCCTAATTCAAAGCCAAAATGGGACTAAAGGTAACTAAAGGCATTTAGTCTCACATTGGCCATGAGATGGAAGTTTGTAGTATTTAAATAGAGAAAATTGGGAACAAAGGGCGTGCTCTTTGGGTACTTGGAGTTTTCGCGCGCGATTGGGAGGGAACCATGCCCGCACATGCGTGCGCGCCGCCGCTGGCGGCGGCGGCGGCCGGCCGGCCGGTGTCGGGCCGGGCCGGGCTCGGGCTCGGGCTCGGGCTCGGGCTCGGGCTAAAGTCATGGTCTGGGTTCGGGTTCGGGTTCCCTACCCGGCCTGATTCTTTTTGAATCGGGTCTCACGGGTATGGGTTACGAGCATACCCGCTCCGCTATCCGAACCGCCCCGCCAATGGACCCGCTCCGCTATCCGGATCCAAACCGCCCCGCCAACGGCTGTCTGTAAACCGTCGCGGCGGTTGGGCAGTTGCGGCGGTTGAACCGAACAGTTGCAACGGTTCAGACCGAACCGTTGTAACTGTTGGATGGATTCGGACCAAACTGCCCCTCCCGGAGCGCTATAAATAGCGCTCCGTTTTCTCATTCTAAGACACACCACAAAAAACACCAACGAAAAGAAGAAATCTGCCTTCTAAAGGAGATTTTCTCTCTCTCTCTTAGTCTTGAAGTGACTTCCAAAAGGAAGTGGGAAATTCAGTTTCCGAAGCGACTTCCAAAAGAGATTCTGCAAAAAATCGTTCTGAAAGAGGGCTCAAAAAATTCAACAGATTCTTTAATAGAATTGTTGTCTGAATCTGGGACTTTCGAAGAAGAATATTCTTCTACCTTCCTTCTTCCTCTCAAGTGGGTGCTCCTCCAAAGTAAAGGCAAATATTCTCTTGAAATTTGTCTTAGTCCCACTGCTTCAATATTCCTGTGAAGGTACTGGTTAACTACGGTTCGACCGTACGGTGATTTGGTAGTGCTATCCAAATACCGTGAAGGAGTGTTGTATCTTGGGAGACCAGCGTCCAGTAACCCGTTAGCACCGGTGCGGGGGACGTAATTGTCTTAAGGAGATTCGCTTTAAGCGTACCTCACTCCAAGTACTGTATAAGTGAATTAATTTCTTTATACAGGGGATATACTGATATTCAGTATATTGAGACTGATTTATATCAGTCTAATTGGTATTTAACCAAGGAAGAAAATTGAAAGGTGGTTCTTAAATTAAGGAACGTTCTATTGAACGGAAAACCTCCCACCTGATATTTACCGACCTGGCCAATTAGATTGTTGATATTTCAGTGATATTGATTAGTTGTCAGATTGATCCTCGAAACCAACAACAGTGATGGTGGTTTCCGGAGGCCTTTGCAGTGACGGTTGGTTAATGGAAGAGGGTTGGGCTTGTTGGGTGTTGAAAGAAGAAGAGAAGATGAAAATGGGTGTGGGTGTTGTTGTATGAAAGAGAAGAGAGCAAGGGCTGTTAGTTCTAGAGAGAGGAGATGGGTTTCTCTCTTTTGGGTTGTTGTGAAGGATAGGGATAGGAGAGAGATTTGTTGGTTGCTTGGTTAAAAAGAGAGAACGACAAAGAAGGAGAGAGGGATTGATTTGCTTGTGATGTTTGTTGTGAAGGTGATGGGTTGTTGAGGTTTTGAGTTATTCAGAAGAAGAGAGGGAAAGATTGTGCTGATGGGTTTTGGTGGAGAGAGGAGAAGACAGCGAGAGATGGTCAACGATTGTTTGGGGAAAAAAGAAGGTAATTAAAATTAGGGTTTTCCCTAAACAATTTGAGATAAACAAAATCTCTCACGATTAATAATTTTGATCAAAATTTTTCATTCTTTTATTAAAAATATGAGAGCCATTAAATAGACTTTACAAAATTAGAATTCCAAACTACAAGCGACGTGGTACTAAAAAAAAAAAAGAAAAATACAACTACTAATAAAACCAAAAATAAAAGAAAAATACATGAAAATCCATGAATCGCTCGCATCAAACTTGAGTTGCGCGACTTCGTCTTCTTCGATTCACGCATCATAACTGGATGCCCACATCATTTCTCCCAGGGTGGAGAAGACTCAACCCCATCAAATCAGGTGGAAGAGTGCTCCCCTGCTGTACTGGATCAGTCCACTGCAAATCACCTCATTCTAGCTCTGAATCAACAGTCGATACTTTTCCTTTACAGCGGTCCAAGTACATGTGAGTTCCACCAATTTTGGTGGTGATAGTCTCTCCTCTAAAACTTTATCAACCTTCTCTGTTGTAATGGGATGAGTATCTGAGAGTGGGGTAAGTGGAGATCTATCAGAGAATGGTTTAGGGAAGGCTTAACAACCAAGGGGCTATAATCAAAATTCTTGTAATTTACTAGATTAGTAACATTGAAAGTACAACTAATGACATAATTTCTAGGAAGATTTATAACATAAGCATTGAAATTCAGTTTATTCAAGATCTTGAAAGGTCCAACACTGCGGACATGCAACATCTTAACAATTCTCGAAGGAAATTGTTTCGGATAAATCTGAATAATCACATAATCCCCTACATTAAAAGCTTTAAATATTTTTCTTACGTCAGTTCCTAAAATAGGCTTAACATTGCTTCATATATTTCCATCACTGATATCTTTGTGTGGTTTGTGCACGTGTTTGAGTGATACAAATGCAGAAGTCGATTCGAATGCTTTATAGTGAGATGATGTCAGCAGTAAGAGAGGAAACGGTTTGTGGACATGATATGCATGACTAGTGGAAGATAGAGAATGAGCAATAGCAATGAGAGGTGGAGAAGTTGGGTTGGCAGCTAAACCAAAGTGAATATCTGGTTATATTGTCCAGTCTTGGGTCTCAAGGGTAGTAGCTAATCTGCTTACCCTCATGCTCAAATTGACACATGTTGGATCGACCGTAAATGATGATATTTTTATCGATCAACCATGGTATATCCAATATGATTTGACCCACATTTATGGTGATCACATCACACCAGATATTGTCTTTATAGTGGTTGAAATTGACTGGGACAGGATATCGTTGTTTGATCTCAAGTGTCGTGGAGTCAATCCTTGATACTTTGAATGGGTGGGGGTGGGGTATAACCTATAATCCAAGATATTCGAGTGATTTAGATGATATTGTATTGATATAACTTTCACTGTTCACAATCACTTTACAACTATTATCTCCAATTTTGGTGAATGTGTGAAAGGTAGCACTTTTTCTCCAATCATCCTTTTTAGCTTGTTGGGAAGGGACACATCTAACAACAGACAAGTGAGTTGATGATGTTTGACTAAAATAATTGAGACCAATATCATCACTTGTGGGTTCATCGTCAGTTTCAAAATCTTCTCCTTTAAAGATACACACATCAGAATTTGACTCGGTGGCTTTAGTGGATGTTCCATCTATAATGGTGATTCTGACGAAACTAGGGCAACTGGCAATTAAGTGTCGTTAACCTTGGTATTTGTAGCACTTACTTGTGAAACTAACTTTGAAGGACTCGGGGCTCTTGTTTCTGTTATCTCAATCAAGACTCTTACCCTTGATGTCATCCCTATGTGAAGGTGTTTGGGTACTAGACCTATTGGGTTGGGGAGATGGGAAAGGTCTAACTATCATCATGACTCCTGAAAGAGTGATTAGTTCTAGCAGAGTTTAGATCTTGAACTAATGCATATGATGTCTCTAACTCGTTGACTCATTTAACTTACAGTTCAGTTCGTAGGTCATCCCTAAGATCAGCTCTAAATGTAGAAAGAATTTGAGCTCCATCTTCACATCTTGGGTACTGCGTCTGATGATGAATTCATCGAATTTCTCGACATACTCATTTGCAGATTTGTTGCCTTGAGTGTGCTGATGCCAATTGTCCATAAGACGAGCATTAAACGATGGTGGTGCATACTTTGTTTCTAGCTCTTTTTTTATCCTATCCTATCTGTCAATTGGTGATCGACCTCGGGCTGCACGCTTATTTTTTAGGTTGGTTCAATACGACTAGCTTGATCAAATAATTTCATTGCAGCGTACTTAATTTTTTTAAACTCAGTGAGTTCGTACCATGTGAAGTACCTATCTAGTTAGAGTGTCTAGTCTATGAAAAGTTGTGGTGCATGACATCTATCAAAGTTAAGAACATCGATCTTGATGCTTTTTAGATATTGCGCATCGAGATTGAATGTGTTATCGGTATTATTACGTCAGTTATTTCTTGGTAGAGTTTGATCACCTGTGGCTTCCACGCCGGTCAGCCTTTCGTCGAGTCTCTTAAGGGATTCTAATTTAGCATTTATCTCAGTGAACATTGTTACAATCTGCTGGGGATCCATTAAGAAAGTGTGAGACTTACTAGATTCTCATAACAGATATGGGTGATCACTACGGGTGGGCATGCACTACACGAAACCTAAACGAAGATGAAGAGATGCAAATCTAAGCTAGATGATTTTTTTATGCAATAAAGCAGTACAATTTTCTAGCACATGCCTACGTGATGCAGATCCTACCTTGACCGTGCTCTGATACCAAAATGATGCGAAACATATGCGTGTGAATCAGAGATCAGTGCTAAAGCAAAACTTCTCTATGTTCCACCAATAAAATGATCTTGGGTGAAAAAATAGCTAAAACAAATAATGCAGCATATGGATTTAACAAAATGTGCAAGTGCATCGTTACCGTTCTCAATATAAAATAAACTGATGCAAAAACTAGTTATGATGACAAAAGCTTATTAAATCAATATATATGACCAGTAAACACAGGATAACAGAATATAACAATCTCACTATTTGGCAGCAGATATAATCGATGAAATAATAAAGATGGTTATCGAACCCATAAATAAATAAAGTGTGTAAAGAAAAGTTACTTACTGAGAATCACAAGATCTTAGTGACTTGTAGTGGGTACTGTACGAAGTTCTCGTCGTCACGATCTTAATGACGCAGGGATCGCCTGAATTGGAACCCAGATGTGAAAGTTACGGCCCAAAAACCAATTGGTTGAGTTATCAGGTCTGCTTCTTTCTGTTGAACCCAATTGTCATTGTTTGTTGAAGCAGGTAGGGGGTCCTGGTTGCGGTGTTTGACTTAAACCCAATTTCTCAACTGAATCGAGTTGGGTTGGGCATGGATCTGAAACCAAAACGAAGGTGCTCCTTCTTTGTTTTGCTTGCGGGTTTTGATTGGATTTGGATCCAACCCAATTGGCCTTTAAAGAACCTACTCCCTTTTCTTTTCTTTGCTCGCAGGTGGCAGAACAAGAGAAGGGCGGACCTTGGCTCTGCTCACGCATGGGCGACGATCCGACGTGAGTGTGAGTGGCGGCGATGGTGGTCCGACGGCCTTTGCGGAGGCGATTGGTTGATAGAAGAGGGTTGGGCTTGTTGGGTGTTGAAAGTAGAGGAGACGATGAAGATGGGTGTGGGTGCTGTTGTATGGAAGAGAAGAGAGCAATGGGCTGTTGGTTCTTAGGTAGAGAAAGAAGATGGGTTTCTCTCTTTCGGGTTGCTGTGAAGGAGAGGGATGGGAGAGAGATTTGTTGGTTGCTTGGTTGCAAGGAGAGAACGAAAGAGAAGGAGAAAGTGATTGATTTGCTTGTGATGTTTGCTGTGAAGGTGATGGGTTGTTAGGATTTTATGTTGCTCAGAAGGGAAAGATTGTGATGATGGGTTTTGGTGAAGAGAGGAGAAGACAGAGAGAGATGGTCGGCGACTGTTTGGGGAAGAAGAGAGGGTAATTAAAATTAGGATTTTCTCTAAACAATTTGAGAGATAAACAAAATCCCTCACGATAATAATTTTGATCAAATTTCTTCATTCTTTTATTAAAAATATGAGAGCCATTAAATAGGCTTTATTAAGGGCCTGTTTGTTTCGTTGCAAAACGTCGCAAGTCGTAAGTCGTAAAATGAGAATGGAAAAAGTGAACTGTAACAGAGAAAATATATTGTGTTTACGATGTTTGGTTGATAAAGTGAAGTGTAAATGGAAAAGTATATTGTGTTTTACGGTGTTTGGTTGATAAAGTGAAAGTGTAAATGGTAAAGTATATTGTGTTTTACGGTGTTTGGTTGGTAATGTAAAAGTGTAAGTAGAAAAGTTGACCACAAAACTAACTGTAGCAGTGATTTAAATATTATAAATACTATAAATTAAATCTACTATTATAAATTAAATTGTATTAATAAATTTGAGATAAAAATTAATAATCTTAATATTTTATTTATAAGAAAAATATTAATAAAATATTAGTATAAATAGTAAAATATTACTAAAATATTAACTAAATAAATAATATAAAATTTTAAGAAAATCTAAAGAACATTAATAAAATTTTAAGAATACTAATAAGATATAAATATTAAAAAATGTTACAACAATAATAAAATATAGTTATAATATTATAATATTAAAAATACTTGAAATTATTATAATATAAATTTTATTATAATATTATTTTAATATTATAGAAATATAAAATTAATAAAGTAAAATATAATTATAATTTAATAATAAATTATCATTATAGTATTATTATACTGAATTATTATTACAATATTAACATAATAAAATATTAATATAATAATAAAATATTAATATAATAATAAAATATATTATGATTGTAATACCCCGTTTCCAGAATACGTACTTAGTTGCGTATTCAGCTTTTCGATCGTATTTTTCGATTTACTTCCTGTATTTGACCGATTTCAATTTCAAATATCATTTTCTAATATATTAGATTTTATATGATTTTCTGGATTTTTCCTGAATTTAAATGAATTTCTTCAAAACCGGTGTCGACCAGTGTCACTGATCGATTCCCGAATTTTTAATTTCCAAACAGTTAGGAATTACTAGAAAGTCCTTTATGTTGGCCCAAAGGCCCTTCACCCTAGTTTTGATGATGATCAACTCATGTAGTTATAGTTACTAATGATCTTGTGTTTAATTAGTGACAGATTCATGATCAAGATCTTAGTAGGTGCATAGCTCAACAAAGGATAAAAGAACAAGATTTGGAGCTTGCATGTGGTGATCCAAGGAGTTTTTGGATCAAGCTTGGACCAAGTCAAGAAGATGAGAAGCCTTCAAGTGAAGACTTCAAGAAGATGAAGACTTGGGTCTAGGTATAGAATTTGTATGTTTGTTTTAGTAAAAATGTAAAGGATAGATAGTTGGTGGATTGCTCAAGTCTATATCACACACACACTCTTGATTAGAACTCTTGATTTAAAGTGCTTTCATAAAAGATTTTTATGTTTAGAAAAGAATTTTTATTTAGAACAAAGATTTTCCTTGAGACAAAATATTTATCTTGGATTTTGGTATTTCATAGTTCATATCTTTAAACCAAAATCTTGATTAGAGCTTTATATCAAAAACATAGATATTTCTTATTGATTGTGTAGTGGATCATATCCATACACACTATGCTTTAAAATGAACTCAAATATCTTGTTTTTGTATTTGATGAAGATTTAGAAAAACAAGTTTGGAAAAACATGTTTTGGAAAAATACATTTTGGTTATTGAGCTAATATTTCCAAGTTACAAAAATAGACCAAAACATCTATAACATGTCTTGATTTTGTGCAAGCATGTTTGTTCTTTCAAGTATATTGGTAAAACTATTTTTGTAGAATTTCTATGTATTTTTAGGATTTTATAAAAGATTTTAAATCCTATTTTCAGACCTGGAGACTGGCTGACAGGCCAAACCGGTCGACCGGTCCGGTCGACCGATGTGCACAGCCCTGTGCACGTTGTCAGCACAGTGGCCGGTCGACCGGGTCGGTCGACCGACCAAGAGAGTTTGCTCTCTGGAAATATCAGTCGACCGGGCCGGTCGACCGACAGTTCATTCCAGGTTATCGGTCGACCGAGCCGGTCGACCGGTGGCTGCAACGGTCAGAAAAATGACCGTTGGCTGGTCGACCGGCGGTCGACCGACAGCACTGACACAGCCCCAACGGCTCTATTTTCTGGGAGCATATAAAAGGGGGTTTTGTCTATTGTTTTGAGGTTAAGATTTTTGAGACTTCTTGAGCAGTTTTTCCCACTCATTTCAGAAGTTTTCTCCACAAATTTGAGAGCAAATATTTCCAATCAAAAGGGAGTTTTTATCAAGAGAGTGTTAAAGTGATTTCTTGAGTTTTCCATCAAAACATTCTTTCCTTGATTTCTCACACTTCACTTGAGCATCCATAGACATATCTATCCTATAGGAAAGTGTGTAGTGAGCTTTTGTAATTGGTGATCAAGTGTTAGATCACCAAAGAGATTTCCATTGTATTTTGAGGAAGCGGGCAAGTGTGCTCGTTGTGGTTGGAGTTCGGTTGTGAACTCTTGGTGATTCGAGGTACGGCCTCGGCGAGTCGGTGGACTTGCGTGTGTACGGGACTTGGGAGTCCGAGGGTTTGTAGGTGTACGGCACCGAGGAGAGATCCGGTGGGATCTTGCATAGTGGAAATCCTTCGTGTGTCGAAGGCGGGGATGTAGAGCAAGTGTGCTCGAACCTCGAAACAAACCCTTTGTGTTTGCGATTGCTTACTCTTCCCTCTCTCTCTCTTTGTCTCTATTTTATATCTTGCATTCAATTTATTGTGTTCATCTTATATATGCATGATATATTCCCTTGTGCTCATAATTGATATATAATTGCGTGGGATTGTTGTTAACACTAGTATTCAACCAAGAGAGCCAACGCGGCACCTCAACCCATTCAAGGGGAATCTAGAGGAGCTTGTCCAGAGCCTCGCAAGGGGAATTCGGCAACACTCTTGGTTATACATAAGTGTTAAATTAAAAAGAAGTTTTAATTTGGTCATCTTAGTTTTAATTCCGCATTATTTGTTCATAAGTGACCTTTAGATTAGCCATCACCTATTCACCCCCCTCTAGGTGATCTTACAATTGGTATCAGAGCAATTTCAATTGGTATCAGAGCTAGTGCTCTTGATAAGGGTCTAACAACCTAAGAGTTAAAGATCCTCATATTAGGCTAATCACAATATTTTTGTACACACACCTCACCATGGACTTTATGTCACCACCCACCTTTGATATTCTTAACATCCACATTTGGAAAGTTAAGATGTCATTATTCCTCAAAGCCCTAGGTTATAATGTATATCTTGCCACTACTAATAATGCTTATTGTATAGATGGTAAGAATATAGAGGCTAATACAAAAGCCCTTAATGCTTTAAAGAGTACCCTAAATGATGATTATTTATGTAGGGTTGCTAATATTGATATGGCTTTTGTAGTATGGAACACCCTCGTCTCCCTTGGCGAAAATGAACAATACTATGCGGGGAGCGATTCGGATGTTGGAAGCGACACCTCCAACAAGTGCTACATGGTCCAAGGGGATGACCCCTTGAGGTAAATACCGAATCCGATGATGAGGACATGTCATATGATGAGCTTACTTCATTTTGCCATATGATTATTGAAAAATATGACATGATAAAGAAAGAAAATAAAAATTTGAAAAAGGAAATTGCTTGCATGCATGTAGATCATGACTCATATAGAGATAACATTGCATGCTTAGAAAAAGATAACAAGATTTTGAAAAAGAACATTCATTGCATGCATGTAGAAAATGATTCTTTTAGAAATAAACTTGCATGTTTAGAAAAAGAAAATAATGATTTGAAAAATGAAAATGTTTCCCTTATGTCTAAATTAAATGATTTATGTGAAGGGAACACTATTTTGAAGGAAAAGATTATTTTGGTGGAAACTCAAAAAGAAGTTGTTTTCAAGAAAACAAGACTTTGAAAAGAAAGATTTGTGAAAAAGAAAAGAAGATGTTTGTAAAAAGAAAAAGAAAATTGATCATATATCTCACCATGCTTTACATGCATCCACTAGTGAGATTAATAATTTGAAAAATAAGATGAATAATTTGAGCTCTAATTTGAGCACATGTGCATTTAATCATTCTAAGTTGGAATCTTTGTTTCAAAAGAAACAAGTTCCCCATGCTCATGCACATCATCATACTCATCATGCTCATGCTTATGGTGCACATCACGATCACAATCACACTCATAAGCATCATGCTAAGGTGTACATTTGTACACATTGCGGTCGCAAAGGCCATCTAGCAAGATATTGTTTTGATAAGAAACCATATTTATATTTTGCTAAATATAATAGATTTTGGGTTCCTTATAACAATGCTAACCCCAAAGGACCCAAGAAAACATGGGTACCAAAACCCCCACCTTTTGATTGTGATGTAGGTGAGGGCTCTCACAAGACGTGAGAGGATTGGTGCCTTGGTAGCGAATGCAATGAACATGATGGACAAACTTTTGGATGCATTGCTATCAAGGATTTTTGGTGGAAAAGACCACCATACTTGGAGCTTTGTAGTTGGTAACAACTTCTAAACTCCTATTTTTATATACATGCTTTTACTTATTTCATACATTCATAGCATGTTCATGATTTTGTTTGATTTGTGCTTCATGTGGTATTTACATGCTTAGATGTAGAATATATCAAACTTGTATGTATACATATACAAATAGTGAATTACAATTGACTCTTAAATAATTGAACTTCATGCTCACTTGTATCCACTTTATGCATATGTATAATCTAGTTTTGATAATTCTCATATATACATGTTTTGCCAATTTTTGTGATTTACTTCATGTATATGCATGCTTAATTCAAATCTAATAAATATACATGTATACCCGTGAGTCTCTTGCCTTCATGCAAACATTTAATAGACTCTTTTATTTTTGGGATATGTATGCATATTGTTAGATTTGTATAAACCATACATATACCATGAAAATTGTTGATTTTAGTGAAAATGTTTTTTCATGATTTGTTGTTAAAAATTTGACTTATGATCGTTTTGGGCTTCAATGACTATTTTCATGAAGATACTATTTACATAACCTTTTGAACACTCATCTTTAAGAAAACATATAATTTGGAGCTTTATGGACTATGAGTGCTTAAACCTTTATGTACTTAGTAGTATTTATGAAAAACATTTGAATTTGATGTATTTGAAGGATCTTTAACTAGTTTTTCAAAAACAATTTATACTAGTTAGTTATTCTTCAAATAGCCTTTGAGATTTGCACATGATTCTATTTTATGGATAAATTCGTTTGTGATTTCAAAATTTTTGATGCTACATTGTATTGAATATTAGTTTAGATGTTAGTATTTGTCAACACTTGGATTTATACTTGTACACCTTATGGACCACAAATAAATCTATATATGATTGGGTTGAATGCTTATTTGTGCCTATTAGATGTACTAGTATAGCCTTATGTTGATGATCATTACATTCTTAAACTTGTATTCCCATTCGGATTTATGTTATGATCATGTGATTTCATTTCATGTATATGGTTATTTTGCCAAAACATTAAGATATACATGGATATCTCTTGAGTCATTTGCCTTTCATGCAAATCTATATATATGGACTCAATTGTGTTAGAGATATGTATGTATGCTTCTTGTATTGACAAAACATACATATATTATGAAACATTTTTTTTAAAAAATTTTTTTTGATAATTTTCAAGGTTTTAAAAGTTATGATAATTCAAAATTTTAAGGAATATTGAGTTTTATTGCAATTTTCATGATGCCATGTTTCACATAACATTAGTACACTCAATTTTGAAAATATGGACTTTATGGATTAGAGTGTTTTAGTGCCTTGCGTTTCATTGATATTTCATGAAAAACCTTTGATTTATTCCTTGATTGAAGGATTCCGTACTAGTTGTTAAACACCTTCATTTAACTAGTTCGAATTCTTCATGTGGTAGATTATATGATATATACACTTAAGCTTAATTTCAATTGGTATCATTGGATATTTTCAATTGGTATCAATTTGACCTCTTATGTATATACTCATATTTTTGCTTTCCCATATATGTATGTATCACCTTCAATTGATATTAGTTCTTCATACATATATATGATTTGTTGTGTGCTTGTATCTAAATGTACTTACATTTTTAAAGCACATAGATTGTTAATGCTAAGCTTAATTAGACTTCAAATTGGTATTTCATAATAAGCTTGTGCATTGTACTTGTTTTGAAATTGGTATCAAAAAAAAAAAAATTCAAAATTTGATTATTTTACAATCGATATCTCAAAATTTGTTATTACTAAGAAAAAGTTAAAATTTTTGTTTTGATAAAGAAAAATTCAAAATTTTTTTTGATTTGTATTGTCTATATGCAAGGAGAGCTTAACATCTCTTCCATATGTAGATTCATGTTGAGTATATTATAATTTGAGGAGCTTGACAACTCTTCTTTTCATGATATACGTGTGTAGGGGGAGCTTCACATCTCCTCTTATGCATGACATATTATACGTTATGTGAATTAGGGCTTGTCATCCCTCTTTCATGTAATGTATATGTGTCGGGAAGCTAACTTAACGTCTTCCTCTTCATGAATTTATATCACATATAAATTTTATTGATTGACTTGTATTTACCCCTCCTTGATCTCTTTGTTTTTAACAAAAAGGGGGAGAAAATTTGTTTGATGATTTGAACTTCGAACCCTTTGTTGATGATTGACAAAAAGGGGAGAAGTATTTAAGTATTTGAGTTATATGCATGATTTCCTTAAGGGGGAGAAGTATTTGTTCCTTACTTAAGGGGGAGAAAGATTTTGACTTGTGCTTTTACTCATGCATCACAAGAAATAAAAGATTTGTTTTGTTTACATGCATTCATTTGCATACATTTTTAAGTGCTTCATTGAATATCTATTGCTTATTTATTATGCATGAGTTAAGGGGGAGCTTCTTTGAAGCTTTACTTTAATCCATGCATATATAACTCCATGAGTTTTGTCATCATCAAAAAGGGGGAGATTGTTGGCCCAAAGGCCCTTCACCCTAGTTTTGATGATGATCAACTCATGTAGTTATAGTTACTAATGATCTTGTGTTTAATTAGTGACAGATTCATGATCAAGATCTTAGTAGGTGCATAGCTCAACAAAGGATAAAAGAACAAGATTTGGAGCTTGCATGTGGTGATCCAAGGAGTTTTTGGATCAAGCTTGGACCAAGTCAAGAAGATGAGAAGCCTTCAAGTGAAGACTTCAAGAAGATGAAGACTTGGGTCTAGGTATAGAATTTGTATGTTTGTTTTAGTAAAAATGTAAAGGATAGATAGTTGGTGGATTGCTCAAGTCTATATCACACACACACTCTTGATTAGAACTCTTGATTTAAAGTGCTTTCATAAAAGATTTTTATGTTTAGAAAAGAATTTTTATTTAGAACAAAGATTTTCCTTGAGACAAAATATTTATCTTGGATTTTGGTATTTCATAGTTCATATCTTTAAACCAAAATCTTGATTAGAGCTTTATATCAAAAACATAGATATTTCTTATTGATTGTGTAGTGGATCATATCCATACACACTATGCTTTAAAATGAACTCAAATATCTTGTTTTTGTATTTGATGAAGATTTAGAAAAACAAGTTTGGAAAAACATGTTTTGGAAAAATACATTTTGGTTATTGAGCTAATATTTCCAAGTTACAAAAATAGACCAAAACATCTATAACATGTCTTGATTTTGTGCAAGCATGTTTGTTCTTTCAAGTATATTGGTAAAACTATTTTTATAGAATTTCTATGTATTTTTAGGATTTTATAAAAGATTTTTAAATCCTATTTTCAGACCTGGAGACTGGCTGACAGGCCAAACCGGTCGACCGGTCCGGTCGACCGATGTGCACAGCCCTGTGCACGTTGTCAGCACAGTGGCCGGTCGACCGGGTCGGTCGACCGACCAAGAGAGTTTGCTCTCTGGAAATATCAGTCGACCGGGCCGGTCGACCGACAGTTCATTCCAGGTTATCGGTCGACCGAGCCGGTCGACCGGTGGCTGCAACGGTCAGAAAAATGACCGTTGGCCGGTCGACCGGCGGTCGACCGACAGCACTGACACAGCCCCAACGGCTCTATTTTCTGGGAGCATATAAAAGGGGGTTTTGTCTATTGTTTTGAGGTTAAGATTTTTGAGACTTCTTGAGCAGTTTTTCCCACTCATTTCAGAAGTTTTCTCCACAAATTTGAGAGCAAATATTTCCAATCAAAAGGGAGTTTTTATCAAGAGAGTGTTAAAGTGATTTCTTGAGTTTTCCATCAAAACATTCTTTCCTTGATTTCTCACACTTCACTTGAGCATCCATAGACATATCTATCCTATAGGAAAGTGTTGTAGTGAGCTTTTGTAATTGGTGATCAAGTGTTAGATCACCAAAGAGATTTCCATTGTATTTTGAGGAAGCGGGCAAGTGTGCTCGTTGTGGTTGGAGTTCGGTTGTGAACTCTTGGTGATTCGAGGTACGGCCTCGGCGAGTCGGTGGACTTGCGTGTGTACGGGACTTGGGAGTCCGAGGGTTTGTAGGTGTACGGCACCAAGGAGAGATCCGGTGGGATCTTGCATAGTGAAAATCCTTCGTGTGTCGAAGGCGGGGATGTAGAGCAAGTGTGCTCGAACCTCGAAACAAACCCTTTGTGTTTGCGATTGCTTACTCTTCCCTCTCTCTCTCTCTTTGTCTCTATTTTATATCTTGCATTCAATTTATTGTGTTCATCTTATATATGCATGATATATTCCCTTGTGCTCATAATTGATATATAATTGCGTGGGATTGTTGTTAACACTAGTATTCAACCAAGAGAGCCAACGCGGCACCTCAACCCATTCAAGGGGAATCTAGAGGAGCTTGTCCAGAGCCTCGCAAGGGGAATTCGGCAACACTCTTGGTTATACATAAGTGTTAAATTAAAAAGAAGTTTTAATTTGGTCATCTTAGTTTTAATTCCGCATTATTTGTTCATAAGTGACCTTTAGATTAGCCATCACCTATTCACCCCCCCTCTAGGTGATCTTACAATTGGTATCAGAGCAATTTCACTTTAGGCTTTATTTCTTAGAATCCTGTTTTCTATCTAAATACTTTTTCGGAGAATTTTATGAATTTATGAAAATTCTAACGGAGTCGGTAGATAACTGATTCCGGGATTTTTAGTTTTAAAACTATAAAGTATTTCTTAAAAAGGATTTCACTATTAGTCTTCATATATTATTATTGATTTTTGGTGAAATTTACGAGTCGTTCCGAGATACTTGAATTTCGGACGATTTCGGTATTTTCCGAAATGTTTTCCGTATCCTCAACTTAAACCCGGGAACTTGTCTTTTCATTATTTTATATTCTAAGTCCAAGAGTAAATATCTTCCTTTATGAATTTCTTTCCATTTTTCCTTTTCCTTTACTTCTCTTTCTCCTCAACCACAAACTTTTCCCATTTTTTCAAAAATTCAAATCTCTTCCAAAATTCCAACTCCACATAATCTCACCAACCCCCCTCATTTAATGCACCTCTCTCTCTCTCTCCCATGGCCGGCCAAGTGGCCAAGAAGAGGGACACCCATCCCCTCTCCTATTTTGCAATAAACCCCCTCACATTTACATTATTTACATCTCCTTTACAAAAATCAAATCATATATAAGTTTTCCTTTACATTCTTTTACTCTTTTTTCACTTCACCAAGAAAATAGCCTTCACCATTCCTTCTCCATCTCAAACCCTAACTCCAAAGCTCACCTAGGTTTTCATCTCCATCTCAAGCAACCATCACTACCTTGGATTTGGATCGCATCTCACTTCGTCGGAAGCATCGCCAAGGACCTAGTTGGTGATATCATCGACAAACGATCCTTCGGAACTCGTATAAAGCTCCAAATAACCAATCCTAGTGAGTATATTTACTCACCTTGACTTGTAAACTCCTTTGTATACTTGTGTTGACAAACCATGCACACTTGTGCCATAAAAATTCTATTTTTAGATCATCAAGAACAACCACCAGAAAATCTGTTCTGTCACTGTTTTTCCCACGATTAGTCGACTTGACCTAGGGACTAGTCGACTAATCCACTTTAGTTGAAACTTAACCTTTTCTGATTTCACAGTTTTAGTCGACTAGACCAGATTTCCAGTCGACTTAGGACCCCTAGTCGACTACCCATTCCTCCCTAGTCGACTCCTGTTTTCCTGAAATAAAACATCAACTCTCTGTATCACAGACTTAGTCGACTTAAGTATCCATTAGTCGACTAGTAGTTCCCTGTTAGTCGACTACCCTTACAACCCTAGTCGACTAACTTTTTCTGAAACAGAATTACAACTCTCTGGAACCCAGTTTTAGTCGACTCATCTAGACTGTTAGTCGACTTAAGACCCCTATTAGTCGACTAATCCTTCCACCTAGTCGACTAATTCTGAATGTCTGACTTAGTTGATTTCCTATTTGAATTTGGATTTTATCTTTGATACATGTGTAACATATTATTCCTGTTTATGCTTCATAACTGATATTACATGACATGTTACTTGATGGATCTCACCACTTGTTACTTCATGACTTGTTATTACATATTCTCGTTTCATGACTCGTTAAATAGTGAATATCACCTTTTATCATGCTATCTCTTAAACCAAGCATGATGCACTTGACTTTTGTATAAAATGGACCAACTTGCACATGGGTCGGGGGAAACATGCGGATATCGATATGTGTTCGTGTTTACAGTGGCATTAGGTATATTGTACAATTATATTTCCGGTCTGACCTGAGGGCCTCCAGGGGACCGAGGGGAGTGCTTGCTCCCTCTTCCTGATACAGTCATGACAAAGGGCATACATAAGTCCCTCCTGATAGGCCTTGCGGCTGGTTCCGTCATCAAGCAACGGAACACCCTGGACCGTGGTCCCGGGCATGCACGGGACCCACTGTAAACATAGTTCGTCGATACAACCGCTGTTTCCAATAACAACCTTGCTTTACTAGGATATGGATCTATGTGCTCTGGGACGCTGGGTCACATAGTTAGATATCACAGTAAGACAAGTAATAATAATAAGACGTTAACTGTAGATTCATTGTATTAGGATTTTATTTCTTCATGCTTTTCATACTTGTTAGTTGATATTCCTTATAACTGTTTCATCCTTCTTTATTCATGTCCCTTAGCCACTTGGCTATAGTTTGTTTATTGTTATATGTCTTGACTCCTTGGATTTGCACATTCAGATTCTGAGGCTTGGAACGAAGTGGAGCCATCCACAGAGGACCAAGCTTACCTTAGTGAGCAGGCGGATTAGTCCCAGTCCCCTCGTGCCAGACTTACCTTTTGACTCACGAGATCTTCTTTCTACTTGTGAGCTTTTTGTATACATATTTGTATATATTTCTTTTGGACTTAGTTATGATGTAATACACATGTAATGTGTAATACTTTATAATATCCTGTGATAACTTTGTATGTGTACTTCTTGTGTTGGCATATGTATGAATACCACGTTTTGTCGTGTACTCTGATCCTTGTTGTACTTTTATGCTTAGCGTATATACGTGGGGGCAATTTATGACCTACGTATATACGTCGCAGTGACGTCCCCGTATCCGTGGAACCGGGGCGTTACAGGTTGGTATCAGAGCCTAGGCTCTCAAACCTAAAGTACAATCAAGCAGCAAATTCTAGTAATTTGCTAATGCCAACTACAATATACAAAGTTATTAAGTCCTTCTTGATTCCTTCCTCGATTCTTTCCCTTGTATCCTAAACTCCTTCCAATTGTTTTCAAATTCCAGTTTTCTATTCCTAACTCGGTATGGAGCGAGGACGGGCCGTAACCACTCGGGGCAAGCTTCGAATAGACCCACGGGAGAAAATGTGGATATTTTGAGGGTCATTCAGACAATGATGGAGAACCAGCAGCAGCAGACTGAGCTTCTCCGGCAAGAGTTGACAGCTCCAAAGGAAGAGAGGCCGGGGAATATATCAGACTTCAGGAGGCTACAACCAGCCATATTCACGGGTAAAGAGAAACCCCTGGATGCTGAACAATGGCTGACAGACACCACAGATTTGCTGAATGCAGCCAGAGTACCAAAGGAGAACCAAGTTGAGGTCGCCAAGATTCAGTTGAAAGATGTAGCCAGAACTTGGTGGCTCGCTGAAGAGGCCAGATTGGAGAAGCCTGTCACCTGGGACACGTTCTCCAAGAGTTTCTACAGCAGATTCTTCCCTGTTACTGCTCAGAAAGATATGGAAGAGCAGTTTATCAGACTCCAGCAGTGGAACAAGTCCGTGGACGAGTACGCCGCGGAGTTTCTCAGACTCAGCCGCTTTGCTCCGTACATGGTGACGGATGAGGAGAAGCGGGCAAGCAGATTCCAGCAGGGCCTGCATATGGACATACAGGTCTTCTTGATGCCCCAGCAACTGAAGACTTATTTAGAAGTTCTCGCCATAGCTCGAGAGGTGGAGCGTGGGTTAGAGAAGAAGCAAGCCAACCAGATGAGGAACCAGGCCATGAAGAGGCCGTTTGCACCAATGGGAAGAGGAGGCCCATACAGAGCAGCAAAGGTTCAGATGAGGCAACCATTCAGACCAGCTCCTTACCAGATGGCTCGACCAGGTCCTATTTGCAACTTTTGCCAGAAACCAGGTCATTCTCAGCAGAATTGCCGTAGGGCAAATGGATGGTGTTTGGTGTGTGGATCTCGAGATCATTCCATTGAAGCTTGTCCACACAGGAGAATTGGGTTTGCCAACCAAGCTTTGCCGGCACCTCAAGGACCGAATGGACAGAGGGCACTTCCAGGGCCACTTGGGCAGAGGAATCAGGGACCAGTGATGAGGAGAGCTCTTCCCCTTCCTCCACAGCATGTTGTTCGCCCAGTCCAGAGAGGAGCTAGGACTGCAGCAGGGCGTGGTAGGGGTCAAGCATATAATTTGACAGCAGAAGAGGCTGAGGCTTCAGAGGAGGTGATAACAGGTAACATCAGAGTTCATTCGAAACCTGTTCTCGCTCTCTTCGATTCAGGTGCATCCCATTGTTATATCTCAGACCATTTTGTGGCTTTGCATTCTATACCTGTTAGATCTTTAGACCACAAATGGGAGATTAGTACAGGGAATGGGGTAGTCATATCTTCTAGAGTCTGTACTGATTGTCCGGTAGAACTATGTGATAAGACTTGGCCATAGATATGCTCGTACTAGATACCAAAGGGTACGACGTAATCTTAGGCATGACCTGGCTCAGTCAGTACCATGCGGTGATTGACTGTAGGGAGAAGAAAATTAATTTCAGAATCCCTCATCAACCGGAGTTCCAATTTAGTGGAGAAGTGAAGTCTACCAAGGGAAAGACTCGGATGACTACTTCGGAGGTTCAGAAGCAGAAGGTACCGGTGTGGGATGAATTCCCAGGAGTGTTTGCTGAGATCTCAGGACTGCCACCTGACAGGGTGATCGAGTTCTCCATTGACACAGTTCCAGGAGCAGCTCCTATATCCAAGGCTCCGTACAGGATGGCACCGACAGAGTTAGAGATTCTGAAGAGGCAGCTGCAGGAATACTCAGACAAAGGATTGATTAGACCAAGTACTTCACCATGGGGAGCTCCAGTGCTATTGGCGAACAAGAAGGATGGTGGTAAGAGACTTTGTATTGATTATAGGGAATTGAACAAGGTAACCATCAAGAATAAGTATCCCTTGCCCAGGATTGATGATCTGTTTGATCAGCTTCATGGAGCCCGTGTATTCTCTAAATTGGATTTACAATCGGGTTACCATCAGCTGAGGGTGAAGAAAGAGGATATCCAGAAGACGGCATTTAGGACCCGTTATGGCCACTATGAGTTTCTAGTTATGCCTTTCGGAGTCACCAATGCCCCTGCAGTTTTCATGGATTTGATGAACCGAGTGTTCTCGCCCTATCTGGATCAGTTCGTTGTTGTTTTCATAGATGACATTTTGATCTATTCAAAGAACAACAGGGAGCATGCAGAACACTTGAGGATTGTGTTGCAGACTCTCCAGCAGGAGCAGCTTCATGCCAAGAGGAGCAAGTGTGAGTTCTGGTTGGACAGCATAGCCTTCCTTGGACACATGGTTTCAGCAGAAGGAATTTCAGTTGATCCCAGCAAAATCCAGGCAGTGAGAGATTGGCCGATTCCGAGGACAGTGACTGAGATTAAGAGTTTTCTTGGACTAGTCGGATATTACAGACGCTTTGTCCAGGATTTCTCTAGGATTGCAGCCCCGTTGACCAAGCTCACCAGGAAAGGAGAGAAGTATTTATGGACAGAGGAGTGTACCGCAGCATTTGAGCAATTGAAGCAGAGGCTCATTTCAGCTCCAATCTTGAGGACTCCCTCAGGAAGAGGAGGGATGGTCATATTCAGTGATGCATCAGGAAAAGGCCTGGGATGTGTGCTAATGCAACATGATCATGTCATAGCATATGCATCTAGGCAACTGAAGACTCATGAGCGGAATTACCCAACTCATGACTTGGAGCTAGCAGCTGTTATCTTTGCCTTGAAGATTTGGAGGCATTATCTTCTGGGAGACAAAGTGTTGATATATACGGATCACAAGAGCCTCAAGTATATTTTCTCACAGAAAGAGTTGAACATGAGGCAGAGGAGGTGGCTTGAACTTATGGCGGACTATGATATTGACTTGCAATATCATCCAGGCAAGGTCAATACAGTTCCAGATGCACTGAGCAGGATGCCAGAGAATAGAGTGCTTGTCCAGCTCACTCGGCAGAAGGAGTTGATTCAAGACTTCATCAGATTGGACTTGATGATAGTTCGAGGAACTGAGAAGGCAGGACAGTTCATGACTTTACAGATTCAGTCAGCATTGATAGATGAGATCAAGGAAGCTCAAAAGGAAGATCCCAGATTACTGAAATTCAGAGCTCAGGTAGAGGCTGGATTGAGGACTGATATCTGTATTCATCCAGATGGTGCATTATATTTTGGAGGCAGACTTTGTGTTCCCCAAGGAGAAGTTCGACAGAAGATCCTAGCAGAAGCTCACAGTTTAGCCTATTCCATACACCCAGGGGGAACCAAGATGTATCAGGACATCAAGAAGCAGTTTTGGTGGAATGCTATGAAGAGGGAGATAGCTCAGTATGTAGCCAAGTGCTTGGTGTGCCAGCAGATAAAGATAGAGCATCAGAGGTCAGCTGGACTTCTACAACCTTTGCCAATACCCGAATGGAAGTGGGAGCACATCACCATGGATTTTGTCACGGCATTGCCTCGCAGTCCTAAAGGTAATAATGCTGTGTGGGTAATCATTGATCGCCTCACCAAGTCAGCTCACTTCATACCATTCAGGGTGGGTCAGACAACAGAGGTTTTGGCAGACAAGTACATGAAGGAGATAGTTCGTCTTCATGGAGTTCCAGTCAGTATTGTTTCAGACAGAGACACCAGATTTAGATCTCATTTCTGGGAAAGTCTCCAATAACGTTTGGGAACTCGTCTGAAATTCAGTACATCATATCATCCTCAGACAGACGGACAATCTGAAAGGACTATCCAGATCCTTGAAGATATGCTAAGGGCCTGCATGATTGAGTTTAAGGGATCTTGGGAAGATCATCTTCACTTGGCTGAGTTTTCTTATAACAACAGTTATCAGGCAAGTATCAAGATGGCACCTTTTGAGGCACTGTATGGAAGAAAGTGCAGATCACCGATTTGTTGGGATGAAGTCGGTGAGAGGAGACTTTTGGGACCAGAGATCCTGATTCAGACAACAGAGAAAGTCAGAGTCATCAGAGATCACCTCAGGGCAGCACAGAGTAGGCAGAAGAGTTGGGCAGATTCACAGAGAAGGCCATTGGAATTCCAGGCAGGAGATCATGTGTTCTTGAAGATATCACCTACCAAGGGAGTTATCCGGTTCGGTCTTCGTGGAAAGCTGAGTCCGAGATATATCGGCCCATTCGAGATTTTGGAGCGAGTGGGGGATGTGTCTTACAGATTGGCCTTACCTCCATCTTTGGACGGAGTGCACAATGTTTTCCACGTATCTCAGTTGAGGAAGTATGTCAAGGATGATAGTCATATTTTGGATCATTCCGAACTGGAACTGCAGCCAGATTTATCATATCAGGAGCAGCCGATGACCATTCTGGATAGAAGTGTGAAGACACTGAAGAACAAGGCTATACCATTAGTGTTGGTGTCTTGGAACAGACATGCGCCAGGAGAGGCCACTTGGGAACGGGAGGACGTTATCCGAGAGCGCTATCCTCAACTCTTCACAATCTTGATTGGTAAGACTCTTTCCTTCTATTCTTCTCTACCGTTATCTTCCATCTTATCCTTCTCTATCTGTTACTTTTCCTGTTACCTTTCACCTTATGAAATTTCGAGGACGAAATTTTTGTAAGGTGGATGGATTGTAATACCCCGTTTCCAGAATACGTACTTAGTTGCGTATTCAGCTTTTCGATCGTATTTTTCGATTTACTTCCTGTATTTGACCGATTTCAATTTCAAATATCATTTTCTAATATATTAGATTTTATATGATTTTCTGGATTTTTCCTGAATTTAAATGAATTTCTTCAAAACCGGTGTCGACCAGTGTCACTGATCGATTCCCGAATTTTTAATTTCCAAACAGTTAGGAATTACTAGAAAGTCCTTTAGGCTTTATTTCTTAGAATCCTGTTTTCTATCTAAATACTTTTTCGGAGAATTTTATGAATTTATGAAAATTCTAACGGAGTCGGTAGATAACTGATTCTGGGATTTTTAGTTTTAAAACTATAAAGTATTTCTTAAAAGGATTTCACTATTAGTCTTCATATATTATTATTGATTTTTGGTGAAATTTACGAGTCGTTCCGAGATACTTGAATTTCGAACGATTTCGGTATTTTCCGAAATGTTTTCCGTATCCTCAACTTAAACCCGGGAACTTGTCTTTTCATTATTTTATATTCTAAGTCCAAGAGTAAATATCTTCCTTTATGAATTTCTTTCCATTTTTCCTTTTCCTTTACTTCTCTTTCTCCACAACCACAAACTTTTCCCATTTTTCCAAAAATTCAAATCTCTTCCAAAATTCCAACTCCACATAATCTCACCAACCCCCCTCATTTAATGCACCTCTCTCTCTCTCTCCCATGGCCGGCCAAGTGGCCAAGAAGAGGGACACCCATCCCCTCTCCTATTTTGCAATAAACCCCCTCACATTTACATTATTTACATCTCCTTTACAAAAATCAAATCATATATAAGTTTTCCTTTACATTCTTTTACTCTTTTTTCACTTCACCAAGAAAATAGCCTTCACCATTCCTTCTCCATCTCAAACCCTAACTCCAAAGCTCACCTAGGTTTTCATCTCCATCTCAAGCAACCATCACTACCTTGGATTTGGATCGCATCTCACTTCGTCGGAAGCATCGCCAAGGACCTAGTTGGTGATATCATCGACAAACGATCCTTCGGAACTCGTATAAAGCTCCAAATAACCAATCCTAGTGAGTATATTTACTCACCTTGACTTGTAAACTCCTTTGTATACTTGTGTTGACAAACCATGCACACTTGTGCCATAAAAATTCTATTTTTAGATCATCAAGAACAACCACCAGAAAATCTGTTCTGTCACTGTTTTTCCCACGATTAGTCGACTTGACCTAGGGACTAGTCGACTAATCCACTTTAGTTGAAACTTAACCTTTTCTGATTTCACAGTTTTAGTCGACTAGACCAGATTTTCAGTCGACTTAGGACCCCTAGTCGACTACCCATTCCTCCCTAGTCGACTCCTGTTTTCCTGAAATAAAACATCAACTCTCTGTATCACAGACTTAGTCGACTTAAGTATCCATTAGTCGACTAGTAGTTCCCTGTTAGTCGACTACCCTTACAACCCTAGTCGACTAACTTTTTCTGAAACAGAATTACAACTCTCTGGAACCCAGTTTTAGTCGACTCATCTAGACTGTTAGTCGACTTAAGACCCCTATTAGTCGACTAATCCTTCCACCTAGTCGACTAATTCTGAATGTCTGACTTAGTTGATTTCCTATTTGAATTTGGATTTTATCTTTGATACATGTGTAACATATTATTCCTGTTTATGCTTCATAACTGATATTACATGACATGTTACTTGATGGATCTCACCACTTGTTACTTCATGACTTGTTATTACATATTCTCGTTTCATGACTCGTTAAATAGTGAATATCACCTTTTATCATGCTATCTCTTAAACCAAGCATGATGCACTTGACTTTTGTATAAAATGGACCAACTTGCACATGGGTCGGGGGAAACATGCGGATATCGATATGTGTTCGTGTTTACAGTGGCATTAGGTATATTGTACAATTATATTTCCGGTCTGACCTGAGGGCCTCCAGGGGACCGAGGGGAGTGCTTGCTCCCTCTTCCTGATACAGTCATGACAAAGGGCATACATAAGTCCCTCTTGATAGGCCTTGCGGCTGGTTCCGTCATCAAGCAACGGAACACCCTGGACCGTGGTCCCGGGCATGCACGGGACCCACTGTAAACATAGTTCGTCGATACAACCGCTGTTTCCAATAACACCTTGCTTTACTAGGATATGGATCTATGTGCTCTGGGACGCTGGGTCACATAGTTAGATATCACAGTAAGACAAGTAATAATAATAAGACGTTAACTGTAGATTCATTGTATTAGGATTTTATTTCTTCATGCTTTTCATACTTGTTAGTTGATATTCCTTATAACTGTTTCATCCTTCTTTATTCATGTCCCTTAGCCACTTGGCTATAGTTTGTTTATTGTTATATGTCTTGACTCCTTGGATTTGCACATTCAGATTCTGAGGCTTGGAACGAAGTGGAGCCATCCACAGAGGACCAAGCTTACCTTAGTGAGCAGGCGGATTAGTCCCAGTCCCCTCGTGCCAGACTTACCTTTTGACTCACGAGATCTTCTTTCTACTTGTGAGCTTTTTGTATACATATTTGTATATATTTCTTTTGGACTTGGTTATGATGTAATACACATGTAATGTGTAATACTTTATAATATCCTGTGATAACTTTGTATGTGTACTTCTTGTGTTGGCATATGTATGAATACCACGTTTTGTCGTGTACTCTGATCCTTGTTGTACTTTTATGCTTAGCGTATATACGTGGGGGCAATTTATGACCTACGTATATACGTCGCAGTGACGTCCCCGTATCCGTGGAACCGGGGCGTTACAATGATATTAATAAAGTAATTTTTTATATTAAAAAATAAATAATTAAATATATAGTAATTTTATATTAAAGTTTAATACTGTTATATTAATAAAATATTAACTCTAAATAAATAATAAAAAATGGAATAAGTATTAATAAAATAATAAAATATTAAATTAAAATAGTAAAATATTAAATATTAAAACAATAAAAAAGTTAAAGATTAAAAATATAAAATAATTAAATAATTAAATAAGAAATTGAACACTATTAAAATATTAAATATTTAATAATATTTAATTATATATTGATTATCAAGTAACTGTTTTGAACTGTAAGTGTATTACAAGTGAGAGTTACATGACCACAAAATTAACTGTAGCAACTGTAAGTGGGAAAATATGAATGTAAAAGTGAAATTTACATGACCACAAATTTAACTGTAGCAACTGCAAGTGGGAAAAGAAGAGTTGCAAAGTTTTGCATTTTGCATTTTGCAAACGAAACCAAACAAGTGTAAAATGTAAAGTTGTAAAAATTTTTACATTTTGCAAACATTTTGCAAGTTACCAAACACGCCCTAAATTGGAATTCTAAACTACAAGGGATGTGATACTAAAAATAGAAGAAAAATATAACTACTAATAAAATCAAAAATAAAAAAAATAATGAAAAATTCCTGAATCACTCGCATCAAACTTGAGTTGCGCGGTTTCATCTTTTTCAGTTCATACTCCATGAGTAGATGCCTGCATTAAGAGGAGACACAGATTAAAAAAATGCTAAGAGTTTTGTTTTACTGAGATCTAGTGAGTAGTTTTAAATTTAAATGATGATAAAATAAAAAATAATATTTTGAAAAATTTTAAAATTGCATAGATAACCGTATTAGTGAGTGAGACCAAAATTTAAGCGGGCGGGGATCCTAAAAGTAAAACCCTCGCCATCCTTGGCTCTCTCGTCAAAATCGATGGCGATGCAAATGCCAATTCCTCGGCCGTGGATTCTTGACCTCGTACCCCTCCTCGTCGTCCTCCTCATCGAAGCCCACGTCTTCGCGCTGGTAACCACGGCCACACTCAATTTTCACTTCCAATTTCAAAATTAATTAAACCCCTATTTCTTCGATCTTTTCTCTAAAACCTAGTCAGTGATTCCACTCGTGCTCATGTCTACTCGATCTACAGGCTTTCCATTGAGAGGAAGCCCGAGAGGAGCAAGAAGAACTGGGGTTTTGAGAAGATTAGTTCGTATTAGTGAGATTTGTAACCGACTTTTGGTGTATTGAGGTATGGAGCTAGATTCAAAAAGACTAAGTTTATAGGATTTGTTTGGAACCTTTCTTTTGCTTGTATTATGTTCATTATGTAATGCTGTATTCGACTTTCTGTTAGTAAATTGCAAATGGTTACTGAGAAATCAAAGTTGGCTCTTTTTCACTTTAAACTGAAGATTTGTTACTGAGTTTTACTCTAATGTTTGAGGTAAACTATAAACACATTTCATGTCAGTGGAAGTGTGCTGGATTTCACATAATGAAGGCATTTAACAAAGTAAAAGATGGAGACTAATCACAATAATGAATAGTGCACAGGGAATTCAAAGAGAGTGTCATTATCCAAAGGTGAATAAATTTGGGGTTCTGAGCCGCTCAAGTCAGTCTCGTCCTCTAACTGCATAATGCTATCTGTTTAGGACTCGTGGACTGAACCTTCCTAGCAAACCTTTCTTGCTCTGCGGTATGAATACTATAAAACTCTTGAGCAATCACCTCATCCGCAAAAGTCCTACAATTTGTCGACAGAGATACAAGTGTCATACTTCGACAAACACAAGGTATCAGACACAACAACTTTCCAAAATTGAGACACGAAGACAAAATGATGTATGTATATCTATTTTGAATGCAAGTATTTTTGACTCTGATAAATATATGTATTGGGTTGTTATTCATACATGGAAAAAAACCCAGTTTTAGTTTTAAAAAAAAAAAAGAAGAGAAAAATTCCTAAAACAATTAGCTTTTGTGAAAACACAAAAGGAGGCATAACATACTTCATTTTATATCTATGTTCAAGGTGACCAATGGTTTACACATTCATAAGTGTGGGTAGAGATGGACATGTGTCAGACACACTGATTTTGGTTAGGGGAAGTGCCCTAAGTCGCTATGGGGCTTGCCTTATGTAAACACCAAGCAAGTCTATCTGTTGCATGAACTTGCTAGATGAAGACGACTCCTGTAGGTCCGGCCATATTAATAGATAACAACTGACCACATTAGACACATAGCTTGTCAGAGATACCATCCATCCTGAACAAAAACACAAAAAATAAAGAAAGAAGGAAAGAGAAAACAAATTAAATTACAGGTTTCTCCGCTGTTTTCTATACCAATCAAAGTTTGCAACTTCTGCCATAACGAAGTACCCACTTTTTTCTCTACTGACGAACCTTCGGCAGTTGCATCATGGACTTGAGGACCAAAATGGCAGCATGTGAGATATTTGGAAGGGTGCAAACCATAGGAGACAAACTGCTACCAATTATGCTGGCATAGGGAACATGAGATATTTTATTCTACTCAGACTATGCGACAAATGTTGTGAACGTCTAAATGCTTAGTTGTCCAACACTGCCAACTCGTTCAATCCCTCTATGAATGTACTTATTTGAGATAGGAATAACTTCCCTTCTTTCTGTTCATGTGGATCTCCACATCTACTCTTCTTAGCTGCACTCACATCATTTATCACACACTTTAGCAGTCTGCCTTCCTAAATTCTGCCATGCCTTTTAACTGCGCTTATCATTTCATCAGCGTACTAAACTAGATGCACGAAAGTACCAGCCAACGACCTCGTGTGATGTGCTCAGTTGTCATACATACAATTAGCCTTGATCAACCATAAAGGCATGATACCCAATGTTTTAGATGTTAGTTTGGGTCTGTTATATAAAAGGATCAGTCAGTTGTTTGAGGTCTAGTTGGTCATTTTCAAAGTTTAAACCCCAACAGAAATTGTGTAGTGTAGATGCTTCATTGTCATTTAGTAGCAGAAATTGTTGTCAACTTGTTGACACGAATCTGAATCCAGTATTTTCTCAGCAGTGAAGAAAATTGCTGCTTCAATTCGGCACAATGAGTTGCAGAGTGCAGAATAGCCCTTCTAGCATCATGTAAAATGGAATTTGGCAACTATTAATGTATATACCAGTTGAATTTGCATAACTGGGATGGGCGTTATTAGCTGTTATTTGATTAGTATATAATCAGTTATTTTTCAGTTACTTTGTCTTAAAGTTGGATAGAGTGATTTGGAAATAGTTTTAAATAGACCCTTTAAATACACCTGATGTGGAATCAAATACCAAATAAAAAATTTAGGGTTTTGATCATAGGTCGCAACCTAGATCTCGGCTTCACCACCAGTTGAAACAATCAAATATAGACCGAATCAAAACAAAACAAAGCTTATATCCAAATATTCATTGATCTTATATTCATCAATTGAGTCTTTTAAATAGACTCTTACAGAGGAGAGTTTTATCACGTAATCGATATGGTACTAAATACTGGACTCAATAAAGCAATACAAGATAAAGAAGACTCGATAAACTAGACCTAATCAGGACTCTTCAAACTGACTCGAGCGAAGTCCGATTGGACTCAAACAAAAAAACAACGAACAGAATAAAATATGGATTACATGATCCTCCAATAGTAGTGACTGAATCACAAATGACTGTGATGAGGACATCACACCAGTTGCCAGTTATCTTTTTATGCCTTAATTTATTTTGAGATGTGTTTTGTTTCTTTCTTTTAATACCACATCGGTTATATCCGAAAAGTTCACTTTGTAAGAGCCTATATAAAGAGGCTCAACTCTATGAATAAATAGACAATGAATAAATAAAACTTTTCCAGTTAAAATTTCAGAGCTCTTGGGTTCTTGAGATTGGGTGTGAAGCCCGTGGTGTAAAGGGTGTGAAACCCGCGTAAGGGGTGCGAAGCCCAAAGTTATCTGGTTCTTTTTCCAACCCTAATCTCTCTTTTTATTTTATTTCTTGCAAAACCCTAGTTTTTCTTTTTTATTTGTATTCGAAGGTGATTGCGATCCTGTATTACATCAATTTGGTATCAGAGCTTTGGTCCCAATCCCCTTCGAATTTCTTCTCGTCCCCAAATTTTAAATCTAGATCTGGATCTCTAGATCTAGATCTACTTTGCAAAAAAAAAAATTCAATTATTGTTAGATCTAGATCTAGATTTAGATCTATTTAGATCTACTTTGCCCAAAAAAAAAAAAAGAAAGAAAAACAGAAAAAAAAAGAAAAAACAGAAAAAAACAGAAAGAGAAAAAAAAGAAAACAGAACAAAAAAACAGAAAACAGAAAAAAAAAGAAAACAGAAAAAACAGAAAAAAACAGAACAGGAAAAAAAAGAAAAACTTTACTGTTCACAGTGAACAGTAATCGACCGATTACTGTTTACGTGAACAGTAATCCCTCTGTTACTGTTCACGTGAACAATAACATTCAGGTTACTGTTCATGTCCCCCCAAAGCCCCAACATTCATCCATTCTGAGCTCGTTTCAAGCTCCATTCGAGCCATTTTCGAAGCAGCGGACTCGTGGAGAGCAACACTACACATCTACAGCCTTCATATTCTAGTTCAAGTTTAGGTCGTCTGCCAGATTCAGCTCAGCAGATCAGCGCACCACAGTCCAGAGCTTGTTTCTGCCCCGATTAGCGCCCGATTTGCTCCATTTTCGAGGTGATATCCTAACTTGACCTGAATCGTTAACTGTTAGATTACTTGCAACTATTATATGGATTGCTATCATTTGTTGGTTGAATTGTTATTTGCTTCGATCTAGTGGTTGCATTAGCATTTATCGCTTTTTCATCATTTTAGGAATGCTTTTTCTTTGCATTTAGAACTTAAACTTTAGGGTATTTTGTTTAGTGCATACATTTAGTTTAATTAACTCTAGGGTTCTCCACTGCATCTGCTTGTTTGCTTAAGTCATCATGACTAGTCAGCAGTATAGGGACTACCACTTAGACCAGCTACACAAACTCCATCAGTGTCATATGTCCGTTCATGATTATATTGCCATGTTTAATGACTTAACCCATCGCAGTGACATGAGAGAGCACCCTTCTGAGACTCTAACTAGGTTTGTTTGGGGTTTACGACCTAAAATAAAACGTGCTATGATTACTGGCCCCTATGACTTAGACACTGTTGAAGATGCCTTTGATGTTGCATTAAAGTTGGACTTTACTTTCAAAACGCTAGTCAATGCTAAGGCTAAGTGTTATAAATGTGAGGGATATGGACATCATGATTATCAGTGTCCTTCAGAGAGTCAACATGTTAGAATTGTGTCTAGTGATGAAGTTGACGTCTCGAAGGTTATTGAGGAAGTTCATGTTCCTCCTAAGACTGTTAGTATAGATAAAACAGTTGGTGCCGACACACTGGTTATTGATGAAATTCACATGTCTAATAGTGTCAGTGATGACGTGAATGTGATAGTTGAGACTACTACATTGCATTTTCCTGTTACATACATTGATGATATCACTAGACCAATAGCAATTTATAATGATACCCACAAATTTGCTACGTACCCATATAGTACTTTGCAGGAATTTACAGTTGATAATAAGGTGATGGTTACGAGTCACCCTGAGGCCACAAGAAAGTTGCACGCTTGGTGTAAAGATTTTGATAGGACTCTAAAGAGGATTGCTTCCATTGTTTACGAGTTGGATAGCCCGTGGGATCCTGGTATCAGCTCTATCTTCAGCAAGGATGATGCGCTTCGCTCTACTCTCTGTGCCCTGATCGCGCTGCTATCTTTCACAGCCGATCCGTCGTGGAGACCATCTCCTCCTCCGCCACCATGGTCCCAACAGGATGTACCCATGCTGCTGCCACGACCACCACCTTGGCCCGACTGAGACACTTCGTGAGGACCCTCCCTCGACAGGGTCGAGTTTCTCCCACCCGGGGGAAATGATGAGGACATCACACCAGTTGCCAGTTATCTTTTTATGCCTTAGTTTATTTTGAGATGTGTTTTGTTTCTTTCTTTTAGTACCACATCGGTTATATCCGAAAAGTTCACTTTGTAAGAGCCTATATAAAGAGGCTCAACTCTATGAATAAATAGACAATGAATAAATAAAACTTTTCCAGTTAAAATTTCAGAGCTCTTGGGTTCTTGAGATTGGGTGTGAAGCCCGTGGTGTAAAGGGTGTGAAACCCGCGTAAGGGGTGCGAGCCCAAAGTTATCTGGTTCTTTCTCCAACCCTAATCTCTCTTTTTATTTTATTTCTTGCAAAACTCTAGTTTTTCTTTTTATTTGTATTCGAAGGTGATTGCGATCCTGTATTACATCAGACTGGGGCTCAAAACTAGGGCAAAGTGGTGCCTATGTGACACGATGACGACGCTGATATGTATGTAGAGGAACCGGTGTGATGCTCTCGTTAGTACTGCCGGGGTGAAAAGAACTCGACCCCTGTCGAGTACGGCTCCAAATGACTCATATAACTCTAACAAATTCGAGTCTAGGCACTGAAGGTCTTCTCGAGTAATCTATGTATTGTCAGATTCTAGATGACCTTTCAATGTACTAGGTATCTTCTGCAACCACCATCCTTAGTAGAGATGATCTGATCATTGTTTATGCTATCAATTTGTTCTGCTATAAATGGGTCAATTGTTGTTGGTAGTAAGGGAAAGTAGGATCCCTCAACAAAGGCTCGGGGTTAAAAGGAGGATCTTTATAAGCTACGAAGTCTGATATATTAAATGTCGAACTAATCCCAAAATCCGGATGTAAATCAATTACATAGGCATTTGGATTAATTTTCTTAAAGATTTTAAAAGGGTCAGCACTACGAGCAATTAATTTCTTTGACAGCTCCAGGTGGGAACCGTTCAAGACAAATCCGGATCATTATATAATTACTCTCTTTAAATTCAAGGTGCTTACGTTGCAAATCAGCATAGGATTTATACTGAGCATTACTTTCCTAAATTTTCTTTCTGATTTTTTATGCAAATCATGTATATGCGATGCAAATGCAGATGCTGACTCGGACACTCTTGGATGCTGTGTCGTGGGAACAAGATCTAGAGGCTTCCTAGGTTTGTAACCGTGTACTACCTCAAATAGACTCATGCCTATTGACCTATTACATGAACTGTTATATGCAAATTCAGCAGTGGGTAAGGTGAGATCTCAATTCTACAAATGTTACTAGACATCGTAAAAAATTTCCTAGGCTTCTGTTAACCACCTCGGTTTGATCGTCTGTTGGGGATGAAAATCAGTGAAAAATTTGAGCTTAGTCCCCATTTTGTGCCATAGAGCTTTCCAAAAGTAACTCATGAACTTGACATCTCTATCCGACACAATAGTTTTGAGAAATCATGCAGCCTAACTACTCCGTCAAAGTAGATATGAGCAATTTTGGAAGCATCAAGAGTCTTGCTGTAAGGTAAGAAGTGTGCCATCTTTGAAAAACAGTTCACAACCACAGATATTGAATCGTGCTTCCGATAGTCTTTGAAAGTCCAAGCACGAATCCATGCTCACATCTTACCAGGGGCGGTCTGGCACCAGTAGAGGCATATACAGGCCAGTGTTCTTTTTCGCTGCTTAGCCAATTGGCAGTTGCGACATTGTCCTATTAACCTTGCAACATCTCGTTTTAAGTTTGGCCAGTAAAACAAACTTTCTACCACGTCTATGGTCTTTTCTCATCCGAAGTGACCAGCAAGACCCCCAAAATGCAGTTCCAAACAAGAAATCTCGTAGTGAGGTACGGGGAATGCATAACGTGCGAAATCGAAATAGATAGTCATCCTGGAGTAGAAAACCGTCTCTGTCTTGTGTCACACCTTGCTTTAAAACACCAAAAATCTCTCCAAAATTGGGGCAGGACACGTACTCTTCCTTGATTCGCTCAAAACCTACTACCTTAGCGTTTAGTTGTTTAAGCACACATGTGCGTCGACTGAGCGCATCTACTACCTTATTCTCAACTCTAGATGTATGCTTCAAAGTGTAAGTGTAGTCTTGCATAAACTCAATCCATCGTCCGTGTTTAGCGCTGAGCTTTTTCTGTGAGTTAAGGTACTGTAAGGCTTCATGGTCCGAGTAAAGAATAAATTCATGCGGTAAGAGGTAATGTCGCCAATGGCGTAATGATTATACAACTACATAGAATTCTTTGTCATATGTGGAGTAATTCAGTTTAGCTCTGCTTAATTTTTCACTGAAGAAAACAATTGGGTGCTTTCCTTGACTGAGTACTCCGCCTATGCTAATACCTGAAACGTCGCACATGACTTCGAACGCCTTGGAGAAATCAGGAAGTCTCATTACAGGTGCTTCGGTCATTCGTTGTTTGATTTCCTTGAATGCCTTGGTAGCAGTAGTGGACCACTGGAACTCTTCTTCTTCGGGTAATTCATAATTGGGGCCATAATAGTACTGAACCCTTTTATGAACCGCCTATCGAATGTTGCCAGCCCATGAAAATTTCTTACCTCTCTGATATTCTTAAGCTTTGGCCATCCTATAATTGCCTGGATTTTTTGAGGGTCAGTGAAAACCCCTCGAGCAGATACACAAACCCCAAGAATATGACTTTGTCGGTTATGAACACGCATTTCTAATGATTTACAATTGCTCATTTCGCAGCGTATGACAAACTAGGTTGAAATGACCCACATGATGCTCTGGTGTCTTACTGTAAATTAAAATATAATCAAAGTAGACGACCAAGAATTTGCCCACAAAGGGCCTTAATACTTGTGTCATCATTCGCATGAAAGTGCTGGGAGCATTATTCAAACCAAAAGGCATGACCATCTACCTGTATAGGCCATCTTTGGTCTTGAAAGCGGTTTTTCAGTCATCTCCTGGATGAATTCGAATTTGATGGTAGTCACTTTTCAAATTGATTTTTGAGAAGATGGTGGCTTCAGACATCATATCCAACATGTCATCCAGTCTGGGAATGGAGAACCGATATTTGACGGTGATCTTGTTGATTGCGTGACTATCCACACATATTTTTCACGAATCGTCTTTTTTTGGGGTTAGCAATGCTGGCACTACACACGGACTCATACCTTCTTTAATGAATCCCTTACTCAAGAGTTCGTCAACTTGCCTTTTGAGTTCAGCGTGTTCTGTTAGATTCATTCTGTGGTGAGGTAAGTTGGGGACAGAAGATCCCGGAACCAAATCTATGGCGTGTTGGATGTCACGCATAGGAGGCAGATTATTCGGGAGTTTCTCTGAAAAAATATCTGCAAATTTCTTCAATACGGGGAGTGCTGTCGGAGGAATATGCTCCGGAGGGTCATCATTGACCTTCTAGCAACAAGTGCGAGAACTGTGGATCCCTTGACAATCTCTTTATCAATAAGCTTGAGGTTGATCAGTGTTAACGCCTCCTTGCTGTTAGTTGATTCAGCCTGCTTAGTCTCAGGTGTAGGCTGAGTGGGACGCAACAGTGCCAATTTGATCTTTTTTCTTCATGAACAAATGAACTGAGTTTGGACGTCCATAGATAGTGACATCATGGTCATATAACCAAGGTCATCCCAAAATGATATGACCCACGTCCATGGTGACTACATCACATCAAATTTTGTCCGAATATGTGGCAAATAGGATTGGAATAAGACATCTATCTTTCACATCAATGGACACGGAGTTTACCCATGACACCTTGTATGAATGAGGGTGAGGAACAGTCTTCAACCCAAGTTTAGTCACCATACCTGAGGCGACGGCGTTGACGCAACTGCCACTATCAATGATGACTCAACAATTCTTACTACCAATTTTGGTGCGAGTTTGAAAAATTAAAGTTCTACGCCAATCATCATTTTCTTTAGGTTTAGCCAGGGCACACCTCGCCACATTCAGGTGACGGGCAATTTCATCTGCATCGTCAACCAACAGGGAGTGCATGCTCAAAATACATCCCAAAGTGGTGGCCTGATCAATATCAAAATCATCTTCCCAAACATCTCCTTCACGGTCATGGACAATTTCATCTAAATCGTCTTGATCACTGTCCGATTGGGTCTCAATAATCAACGTTCTTGACTTACTCGGACATTGTGCTGAGATGTGACCATGCCCTCAGCATTTGAAACATTGAGTCTGTTGAATGGATTTAGATGACTCACCCGCGATTCCTTTGCCTTTGTCTTCGTGCTTAGGATTGGAGCTGCTAGGTCCAAAACGAGGCTGAGATTGGGTTAGATTAAGTTGATATTTAACAGTGATGGGATTGTCCCTATAATCAGCGCATCTAGAGGAAGCCTGGAATTAATTTAACTCTTGGACAACCTGAATAGCTTACTCTAAGGTAGAGATATCCCTAACAATTAGCTCACGCCTAAGCTCATCCTTAAGTCCTGAACGTAATCTAGATAAGACTATATCATCAGACTCATCCTCACCACATCTCACTAAAAATTGATCAAACTTTTTGATATTCGATTGCCTTGAGTCAAACGTTGCCACTGATCAAGCAGACATTGTTTGTATGACACAGGCATGTATTTCTCCTAAAGTTTCAGTTTCATCTCATCCCAAGTTTGAATAGCTTCCTGATGTCTGAGTCTCATTAGTTTCTCAATATTTGTCCAATACTGTCTAGCCTGACCCACTAGTTTCATTTTAGCAAACTGAATTCTTCTCTCATCAGACATATCATACCAGTCAAAGTAGTGGTCCATGTCAGAAATCCAATCGAGGAAGATTTGGAGATCCAACTGACCCTCGAAAGTGGGTGCTTCAAGTTTTATGTTCTTAAAGTTCGCTCTCGCAAAGTCATTTTGGTCATTATTCCTAGGGTGGTGAGGTCTAGCATGAAGTCCATTATCACTAACATTGTCGGTAGTGTCTTGTCCCCTAGTGTTTCTCATTTCTTACTCCATGTTGTCCATCCGAGTGCTTAATCTTTCTATGAGTTTGGTGAGGTTGTCTAGTGTGGATTCCATTCCAGGAATTGGATCGTGGGGGTGGTATTGTGTTCCACTACGGGTGATCATGCAACAGGGTATCTAGATGCAAAAAGTAAGACACGATGCAAAAATGAAAAAAATGAGCAAAAGAATACCAACTAATATGAAACCTAATGCAGGATGAGCAATAATGATAAATCAACAAGTAATTCAGTCCAGATATGCAGTAAGTAACCCATTACTCATTTCCATCTAGGCAACAAAAATTTAATTGAAGTGATCAGGTATTAGAAATTTTTGCGTAATGTTGATCGTTTTAAAATCAAAAGTAAATCGTTCCTTACCTAGAGTCAGGAAAAGTTCTAGTGTAATATTCAGATGTAGCAAATAAATTCAACAGGTTCACTTCACTCGCTCACAATTTTTAAAGTGGATAGCAACAGGTTGATAGCACAAAGGATGGATCAAAATGATGCAACTGGGTAGCTAATACTATTGAAAAGGTAGTAGAACTGATCGAGTTAGGAATTACCTCAAAATTACCTGTACTGAAGAGAAATAATTCACCCACCACAACTCTGGGCAGTAGTGCTTTGAGCTGCGAATCCACTGTCTCGAGAACTGCGCGAATCAGACGTGAATCAAGCAAGAAATGGCCTATGGAAGGTTGGTGCTGAAACTGTACTGTGCTGACTCAGTCGAGTTAACTCGGTTAACTCAGCCGAGTTAACGCAGTGCTCTGCTGAGTTTTAAACCGGGTAGAGGATCGGGTCGGGTTTTGAATAAACCCAGTTACCCGTTTCAAACCCAATTGAGGAAGGTCGACTTATCAAACCCGACAGCCCAAAACCCGATTATAATTTGGGTTTTAAAGAAGTGGGTTTGATGGGAATTATAACCGAATACCAAATTCCCTTCTTCGTTCTCGAGCGCAGCTAGGGCAGGACTTGAAACTCGGCTGCGATGGCGACTGCAGTTGCGGCGAAGATGGCAGAGATCGGAGGAGAGAGGGGCGTGGATCTGGTGATCCGACCTCTCAGGTGGGTTCGTAAGGAGGAAGGCCCTCCTTAGGTCAAAGGAGATCACCGCAGTGGGTTCAATGGAGTCGGCGGCGAGCTCTGATGGTTCTGTTGTGACCGTGGAGGTGGAGGAGACGTCATTGAAGTCGCCGGAGAATGGGGATGAGCCAGACTGCGTCAGTGACAAGATCTAGGTGAGAAATCAAGGCCATTGTGGTGTACTTCACCGTAATTTGAGGTCGGCGATGAGATCTGGGGAGGAATTCGAGGCTATCGGGGTGGATTTTATCGTCAATTTTGGTTGGCGATGAAATTTGGGGAGGAGATCGATGTCGTAAGGGTTCCTTGCTTTTTGGGGACAAAATTTGGGGATGAAATTTTGATCTGGTGAGGATCACTGACTGGGAAGGAATCCTAATTGGGTTTCCTTGCTAGGGAGGAGGGAGTCCGGAAAAAATTTAGGGAAGATGAACAGTAACGAATTTTCATTACTTTTCACGAAATTGTATTTTTTTTTGAAGGGAAATTTGTGGAGTTTAGGATTTAGAAATTTTGTGGATGGGAACAGGATTTTCGGCTCTGATACCAAAAATGATGTGGAACCAGATACCAAATAAAAAATTTAGGGTTTTTGGATATGATCACAGGTCACAATCTGAATCTCGGCTTCACCACCAGTTGAAACAATAAATATAGACCGAATCAAAACAAAACGAAGCTTATATCCAAATATTCATTGATCTTTTATTCATCAATTGAGTCTTTTAAATAGACTCTTACAAATGTGAGTTTTACCACATAATCGATATGGTACTAAATATTAGACTCAATAATGCTCAATAAGGCAATACAAGATAAAGAAGACTCGATAAAATAGAGCTAATCAGGACTCTTCAAACTGACTGAAACGAAGTCCGATTAGACTCAAACGAAAAAAATAATGAACAGAATAAAATATGGACTACATGATCCTCCAATAGTAATGACTGAATCACAAATGACTGTGACTCAAAACCAGGCCCAAAGTGGTGCCGATCTGACATGACGACGACGACGCTGATATGCACGTAGAGAAATCGGTGTGATGCCCTCATCAACACCTTTCATGTTTTTTTTCTTTTCTAAATCAGCAATACTCGGTCACATAGCTAAGTTCTTATTAGATAAGTACGCTATTTGCTTGATATAACCAAAAAAACCACATAATTTGCTGGTATCAATGTATTCTTATTTACTAGGACAAGATTTCGATTGTCCAGTTCTTACACCATACTTGCTCTGTACATTATCTAACCTCAGACATCTAGAGAAATAAAAAACCTACATACAGTAGTGGCTCACAAGCAATGTTCTAAATGTTGGCCGACATTTCGAAATTTCGGACGAAATATCGAGAAATTCATGTGGCCGACACGAAATCGGCTATCCCATTTCAAATTTCGAAATGGTGTTAATGTTGCCGAAATTTCAAAAATTTCAGCCAATTTTGGGGTTCCAAATATCGGTTGAAATTGACATTTCATTTTGTTTTATTTTTTCTTTTGGGTTTGAACCCATTAACCCAACCCGACCCTATTTTAGAAGAGAAGAGAAGAGAAGGAATTAGGGCTCGTTCACAGCCATAATTTCATCACGCGAAAGAGAGAAACGAGGAGCTTAGAGAGAGATACGAGCTCGACTGACCTCCGATGAGGCCTCTACGACCTTCGTCGACCTTCAACGAGTCTCCACGAGCACCGACGACTTTTAGCGAGCTTTGACTAATCTCCGACGACCTTCATCGAGTCTCCAGGGGCCCTGACGAGGACCCAAGAAGCCCTGCCAAGCCCCGACGAGCACCGCCAGCCCTGACGAGGTCCCCTTAAGCTCCGCTGAGCCCCTATGAAAACCAGGAGACGAGAACCTAGGAAGCCTTGCCAAGTTCCGATGAGCCTTGTCGTCTCTTTCCTTTTTCATCGTAGATTCGCTTCAGCGAGCTCTCGGATCCGGCGACTCCTCACGAATCTCAAAGGCGAGTTTTCTTCCTCATTTTTTCTGCTTAAAACTACTCGCTCATTCCCAATTTGATTCAAATCGTTAAATCTTAGGGTAATTAATTTGAATTAGGGCATAATTAACTGATTCTCGCCCGTGAATGAAATACTCAACTGCAATCTATGAGGTTTTGATATTTTGTTGATGTTAATGTTAGTAATTAGTCATCATGAAACCTTTTGAGACATTTTTGAATTTTTATTGGAAGCTAACTATGTTTATTGGATGTGATTAGATAAAATTATTGCTAGTATAACTTATTAATTATACATATAGAGACATCTATATGTGATGTTTTAGGACATTTATGAAATTTAGTACATACTATATATATATATACATATACACACACACACACACACACATATATATATACACACACACATATATATACACACACACACACACACACACACACACACACACACACACACACACATATATATATATATGACTTCTGAAATTGAGCAAATGTCTACAAAATTTCTCTGATACCTGCAATCTGATTTTACATTTTGCCTTCCAACATTAGGCTGACATCCGACATGTAGAACATTGCTCACAATCGCCAAAAGCTATCATCTAGTGATTGAATTCTTTGCAAATCATCCGCACAAGCAATCAATGTGCATATCCCTACCTGTACACACCTACAAGATCCAATTTTTCCGGCACATGATTCAGTTTAAATCAACATCCTTGTGGGGGTAAATTCTCATGGGGAATTTACCTACACTCAAACTGTAGTAGGATTTGTGAGAAGGAATAATAAAGTAATGCAAAGACACAGAATTTTACGTGGAAACCCAATATGGGAAAAACCATGGAGAGGAAAAAGAATTCACTATTTTCAAGATGTTACAGTGAATTTTGCAGAGTTAAGGCTCTGTGATAATTTCAGATTACAGTGGGATAGTGGTTTGAGGAGGATGGTATCAACCTTTTGTGAGAAATATTCTTTTGTTTTCTCCCTTTTTTCTTCGTCGATCTCCCAGTGTATATATACCCGTGGAGTCTTCGTTGGCAGTGCAAGTCATGTGGATTTCAATAATCGCATGATCTGCACGTTGCGATTCGTTCATAATGGCATGATTATGTTCTTGATTGTGAGTGATTTCTGCTATCTTCTGTAACACTCTGCGCTGAAGTAGGAGTTGTTGTAACGTTTGAAACGTGAGATGACCTGGCAGCGTAACATACTCCATGAATGAAGATGGATACCAATGAGGTCGGTTGCTACGGCCGTCTTGCTCGTGACAGGAAGGATTGATCTTGAAGTGGCGACGCTCTCGGAAGGAGTGTTCTCGGGGGTAGTGGATTCCTCGAAAAGGTGAGCGTCTTCGGGGCTGTTGATTTCTCGGAAGGAGGAGTGTCCTCGGAAACAACTGGGCGATGTTCTTAGGGAGAAGCTCTTCTTGGCGTACCCTGTTGTCTATCTTTGGGAGTTTCTGATGAGATGAGACACGTGTCTTGGTCCTGGTGTAAGTCAGAGATTGACCACTATAATCCTTTAGATTTTCCGCATCATGATCCAGCTTCAGGCCAACACCTTGATTAGTTTTTTCGTTGTCCTTAATCCTTGCTCAGAGAGCATGAGCCGCCTCTGCAAACCAGTGATGTCCTCTAACAATTTTTCTCTCTTTCCTGGTTAGTTCCAGCAAAGACTGCTCGGTTGAAGTGGTTGGTACCGGTACACCTTCAACTGGACAATTATTAGCTAAATCACTATCGTCCAGAAGTGAGATGCGCCATATTCTAAGGATATTGTCCCTTTAAAGAACATTAAAATGCAACTTTAATGTGCTTGCAGTAATGCAGCAATCAAAGTAATACACACTGCGCCAATATATAAGTACATGTATGCATGCATGCAGTTGACTGATTTGCAGTTGGGATGGGCCGTTTTTGAGGGTTTGGCTCAAAAGAAATAATTGGTCTTGTTCAAAAGAAACTGTTAGACTTGGCCTGAAAGAAATCGTTGTACTTAGCTGAAAAGAAAAAAACTTGGTTTGAGCCAAGCGCCTCAAAAAGACATTGTCTAAATGGAAATTAAGCCATGTCTTTTTTCTTTTCCCGAAGATGGGAGTCAAAGAAGGGGGCCTAAAAGTCGGCAGTTTGTAGAAGAGCAACATCCTTGTTAGCATAGTGTTGAAGATATATATCTCAAAATAATCTCATCCTTATTGAATACTTCTGGACGCATTATTGAATTTCCATTGTAAAAATAGTTTGATGGGAGATCTCCTTTAGACCTTTGTACTTTACATATCTCTAATTCTAAATGCGTAAGCAGTTGTTATATAAGACACACTTCTTTAATTCTACTTCTAAATATTGCCGTCTAATAAGTAATGAAACCATGCATAGATTACGGTCAACATGGTTCAGTTTATCTAAAAATAGATCAGATGATGCAAACTTCATTTGGGTATTAATATAAAAAGAGAGTCGTTATGATTAAAACTGAGAAAAATGCTGCTTAAGAGAAATTTGGATGCTAAACTGCTCACAGGAGGATTGGTAAACTCAGGGGCTATTGGTGTGCAAGGTTGCTAGTTATTAAGTGTTCCACCTGTTTTAATGGCTATATCACTGTTAAAGATTCAGGAGCTCCTGGTGAGGAAAAGTATTCACTGTATGGCAGTTATAACTTTTAACCCTGCAAACTTGTTTGAAGTGCAGCGACTTCTGTATTTCAAGAGGAGATTTGGTGGTCAACATTGTTTGTGGTTGATAACTTGATATTGTCCTCTGTTGCATGTTAGTTGTAGATGATATATGGTCTTGTTAATTCTTCTTCAGCAACGGTAGTTTTCTGTGCTCAATTTCTCCTTTTGTTCTTTTTAATTTCATTACTCTGTTGTTCCTAAAAAATAAGAAAAAAAGTTTTTATTGCGACCAATATTGGGCAGTTTGGGTCGGTTTTGGTACAATCTGTGTGAAGCTGGCCGATACTTGAAAGTATCAATCAAAGCTGATTGATACTTTAAAAGTATTGACAGATATTACACCTGTTTCCCCCATTTTTTGTGGGGTTGCTTCTCCTCTGATGTTTGAAATTCCTATCCAACATGTGTTGGTATCGGGCAATATTTCAGACCTTGGTACATCTTATATCATGGATCTCTCAAGGAGTTTGACAGATATAAAACATAATTGGAGACTTCATGGAATATGTTGTGCCTTGATGCGACCATGCAAAGGGTTGCGGGCATTGGTTTGATCAAAGTCTAGTGGAGCCACAAAGTTGGGAAGTTGACATAATTGGCAAATGCTTGAATATTGCGAGGACACAGTATGAGAAGCATAATCTAACTGATGTGGGCATAAGGTTGGTTTTGATTTTATTTTAAAACTTAGGCTTGTTTTCAATTTCATTTTTTATTCGCAAAATTGAATCTTCATTTGCTAATTTCTTTTTCTTATTGTTTAGGTATTTCATTTGAAGTCAGATTAGGAGATTTAGTTATTTTGGGAATTATATGCACTCAAAGAGAGAAGTGAAAAGATAAGATGAGGTCTCGTTGTATATTACTTTTCACATGAATGGTAACTGCATGAATAGGAAGCATGAATTAGTTTTCTGTTACGGTTAGGTTACATTGAGATCAAGATTCGAGATCAATCTGATCTTTTATTACATACATGTTCTCGTCTTGTTAAGCCTTTCAAAGGGACCAAGATCAATAAATATAAGGTTGGTGAATAATGATTTAAAAATTTGTATGGATGAGGGCTGCGGTCTTCATATCCCTTGGTTTTGTCTTCTCTTATTTCTTCTTTGTTTTCTCTAATTCAGATCTGTACAAACTTTTGAAATCTTATTTCTCTCTAGAAATAGCCTCTTAATTTCTGTTTTCTCTTATTCAGATCTGGATATCTTTCGAAACCCTTCTCTTCTGTTTTCTAATGTTTTCCTATTTCATCTATTTTCTCAACATCTCTTATTATCTTGCATCCTTAGGCTGCATAAAATTCTTATTAGTAATTATATTTAAATGTTATGGCATATTTTCAGGAAAAAAAGGGTTCTCATATTTAAATTTGTATTATATGTGTTTTAACCATGTCATAGTTTACATGAAAACAATCAGAGAGTAACAGTTATATGTTTAAAATATATTTATTCATCGAAATACTGATGCTGTGTCATCTCCTAATTTTTCAAGATTGTCTTATTGTTGTTTTGTATCAGTACATGCCTTGTTAGCATATGGAAGAGGTGTGTAATTCCAATCCTTCAAGCACTCAAGCATTGGATCAATCACCTTACCCTGAGAGATAGCAACAAACACCTTTTCAAACTCCTCTCCCGGTGACCGGATATTCTCTCCTGTCAGAAACCCAGTTCCTAGCTCTTCTCTTGCAAACCGATATAAAGGGTATGACCTGCACTCCTTTATCCTGTTGGCGATTGGTGGACTACCATTCTCAACTGCCACCCTAGCTGCCTCCACTTCTTTCGGCAGAACTGCCTTCAGCTCCTCGTCGAATGCAGTAATCTTTTGGAAGATGGAAGCATCCACATCTATTTCTTTTACTCCATTTTTCAGTGCATATTCCACCAAAACCTGCCTCAACTTTTGCATCAGTGGGTAGGTGTAGCTGCAAGGGTTGTCAATGTAGGCAAAGACATACTCTCGGTCAACCTCCTTGATCAGCTCCTCCTGGAGCTGTCCATTTATGCCTGCTACGAACACTTGCTTCAACACTTGGTCCACTGTGTTCTTGACAGCTTGCTTGAAGTTCTCCTCGAAATGTCTTAGATCAATGGCTTGGCAGAGAGCGACTAAGAAGGTGGAAGTCATGAGCTTTAAGATTTCCACAGCCTCGGCTGTCTTTCTAGAGGAGATCAGCCCCAGAGAATTGACATCTTGATTGTGCTGTTCGGCACTTTGGACATGGTTGGTCACCGGGTTGGCAAGGTACTGGAGCTCAGAGCAGTAGGCAGCCATGGCTATTTCCGCTCCTTTGAATCCATAGTCCAAGCTTGGGTCCCGCGCCCCAGAGAGATTGGACGGGAGGCCATTGTTGTAGAAATCATTGACGAGCTTGGATAGTTGGGCAAACATGAGCTTCCCAATGGCAGCAATGGCGAGCCTGGTGTTGTCCATTGAGACACCGATTGGTGTTCCCTGGAAATTGCCACCATGGAGTGCCTTGTTCCTTGACATATCAATCAGTGGGTTGTCATTGACTGAATTAATCTCGCGTTCAATGGTTTTGGTTGACATGCGAATGACTTCAATTTGTGGGCCTAGCCACTGTGGTGAGGTCCTTAGTGCGTAACAATCTTTCTTCGGTTTATGCAGTGGGTCGAGCTCGTGCATTTTCTTAGCCATTTGCATATAGGAGCTTCCTGCCAAGATGTGTTCCATGATTGCTGCTGCCTCTATCTGGCCTGGGTGGTGCTTAAGTTTGTGGATGAGGTGGTCTGTGAACTCTGGCTTCCCTTGTATCACTTCACAAAAGATGGCAGAGAGGACTTCAGAGAGTACAGCCAGAATGTTGGCCTCGAAGATGACAGTGGAGGCAAGGCCAGAACCAACAGCAGTGCCATTGACAAGTGCAAGCCCTTCTTTTGGCTGCAGTTCAAAGAAGCCGTTGGAGATTCCTGCAAGCTTGAAGGCCTCAGCGGCATTGATTTGGCTGCCATCAGGACCAATAGCTTTTGAATATGGGTGGCCTGTAAGCATTCCAGCAATGTAGGCTAAGGGGATAAGGTCACCAGATGCAGTGATGGAACCACGGAGGGGCACACATGGAGTGATGTTATTGTTGAGGAAGGCAGCGATTGCTTCTAGGATCTCGAAGCGGATTCCAGAGTAGCCCTGGAGGAGAGTGTTTGTTCGGACTAGCATTGCGGCACGGGTAGCAGATGCAGGAAGCATGTTGTCAGATTGCTGGCTGGTGCCGAAGATTCCAGCGGTCAGGAATCTGAAGCAAAAAGATTTTGTTGAGTTAAACTAGTCATTATATGAATCTAAGAATCAAGTAAATCAATGATGGCGCAAATTCCAGTGGCTATCCTAAACTTTGTATATGACTAAAGAGGGTATAACACTTCGAGTTGTGAAGAATGGCACCAGATCAGTTAAAGATATGTAAGTGTTTGTGTAGAAAACTTCTCTCTTACCTACAATTATGAATCTCATGTCATTTTTTTTCTTTTCCATTTCTTGCTTTCTTTTTTAATGTTGTTTCTTTAAGTAGGCAGTCTGTCTTTTGCTGCAGTATGGTGGCATTCGTCTATGGCAAAAATTCTTTCTTGTACGAGAATTTGGTATTAAGTCAGATGATTGACATTAATTTAGCAACTAGTCCTGAGGATTAGTCAGTCTTTACAGTAAGCACTGTCAATTAGAGTTTTGCTCTATATTTTTGAAAATTGGGATCTTTTACTAGAAACAGGTTAATTAATTAATTTTATTTTAATTTACAGTGAGCGAATATATCTGTCCGTCTATGCACTCTGTATTTATGAAAATTGGGATCCTTTACTAGCAAGATGTTAATTAATTAATTTAATTTTAATTTCTGAAAAGTCTAATACAGATTTGTTCTGCGTGCGTGCGTGCGTGTGCGCGTACGTATGTACATACGTAAGGACAGACACATGCATGGATGTATGCATGTATATACAGATGTATGAACGCATGGTTGTATGGATGCATGCATTATGGATATATGTGTCTATGTGTTTCTTTGTGTGCATATGTGTGTGTGCATGCATGTGTGATCACACACGCACGCGCGCACACACGTAATCAATTGTCTTTATTGGGGTTTGGGGTGTGCATGTGTGTTTGCACGGGGGGGGGGGGGACTATAAAGTCACTGTTTTGTCTTTTTCTTTGGCAGGAGACTTCAATGTTTGCATAATGCACGTGAGATGGACGTGCGTCTCCTCAAAAGAAGTAAGGCTACGGGGATGTGCCTGAGGCCCATTCGTCGCTCACTTGAGGTTAGCGCTTCATTACATTGTTGAGGTGTTTAGCATGAACGTGTTCCATGCATTACAAAGACTTAATTAACTACAATAGGTGCTAGTGATTGTAATATGTCTTTATTGGCATTCTAGACTGGTTTTCTTTGACATTTACTTGGTACATTTGTTGGCAAGATACTGGGATGTAGTCGACATAATCTCATGTCTTGGATATCTTCCTGCTTGGCGTTTATTTCTATAAATAGGTCCATGTCTCCCACCAAAGTAAGCTTTAACTTGACGATCATTGAGCATGACATTATACCGCAACACATGAATGCACATGCTCCATATTAGAAAATTGTCAATTAAAACTATGGTTTATTATTTATATCAAGCAAATCCTATCAACCCAACTCAATGCATCAAAATTTAGGTGAAATGTATATTTCAATCTGGTGGAGCTATTAACTATCTCACCCGGGCCCGTTAGAATTGACATTTATATGGACAAGATTCAGTTTATCAACCGCACGGGCAAGTCTTATGCCTAGGATGCATTCAAATATGAGCTCATTTTCATCCCTACTTCCTATAACTAATCCCAGAAACAATAGTTTTCTTCAGCCAGCCAAATATCTATTTTATGGCACAAGAAGATTTCTGTTTTCCTGACATTTGATATAAAGAACTGAAGAAAAAAAGTCTAGGCACCTCATATCTGATCCTATGAGCATAAATTATACCAGAAATTGTGTACATAAAACAGTGTATTTTGTTATAAAAGTTTTTTGCCTCCAGAAATAAATTTTTTGAATGTTTGTGACAAATATACTAGTAAATCTGCAAGCTATTTGTGACGGAGACTGAAAGTTTAAGAGTTCTCATATTTTAAATTTCTCATCTGCGTAAACTAAAGCTAATAGTCTTAGATTTTCTACAGCACGTACTTGTAAAGTTTTTTTTTGGTCTATCATATGATCTTTTCTCTAGCATTTTTTTCCTCCAATAAATTTTAGTAAGATTTTCAAGTTGTGAAGTTTTTTTGTCCGTCATACATGATTTCATTGGTCTTCTCGCGATAAACTCAGATTTCATAATAAAAAAAATGAAAATTGTAATTATAACTTACATGAGATTGTTAACTCCCAATTAAACATAGAAGAGAGGGGGTAGGGTGAAATAATCATGCAATATAGATTGTTAACTCTATGTTAGTAATATAGATTTTAACCTGATGAGCTCTGTCTGGAGGGCACCTCCTTGGTTTGTCCTCCTATGGGACATAGCCCCGAACCCTGCGGTCATCCCAGAACCATCAGTCCCTTTCCTCATGCTTTCCATCACCCACTCGCTACTCGCATTCACTCTGGTCTTCACAGCCTCTGACAGCTCTACAGTCACCTCTCCTGCCATTGTGGCCACAGCAGCCACATGAGAGATCTTCAGACCTTCTCCATCTAGTCTTACTGGTCGCTGTCGAAATTCCTTCACCATCCTTGTCACCTCTTCCAGGTGGCTACTTTTCATGGCATCAGCCACTTTCCCCCAATTAAGAGGGTCTTTATTCAGACAAAGGGAAGAGCCACTAGGTCTCTGTTCTTCATAGCAAAAAGAAATACTACAAATGGAGATCGGATCCCTTGAAGGAGATGAGAAGGCTGTGTAGGTGGAACGGAAAGGAATTAAATGCAAACCTTTTCTTTCCTGAGGTTGTCAATGGGGAAAGTTGATTTAAATAGATGAGCTCAGTTTGAATCAGATAGCAACTGAGTTGTTGGCTAGATGACTATGTCTAAGGATCAGATAGCAACTGAGTTGTTGGCTGGATGACTATGTCTAAGGAATCAGATAGCAGCTGAGTTGTTGGCTGGATGACTATGTCTAAGGAATCAGATAGCATCTGAGTTTTTGGCTGGATTGCCTATGTCTAAGGACTGGACAATGAGAAGGAAACTAGTAGAGCGCACAGACATGCACACTCTCTCCTTAGTTGTCCTTGTGATTATGAATTCTACTGATGTTACTACAAAATACAAATACAAGTGATATGTGGCATCTGTTAGCAATTCAAGAGGGAGGCCCCAAATATGAGCCTCTAAGCACCACATTGTAGTACCAAATCTGTATTTGTAGTGCAGCTAGCATTCCGATGATTATATACAAAACAAGAGGTATGTTAAACTGGACGTGGAAAGAAATGAATGGGGTCGGTAGCGCATGAATGGTTATGATGGTTATGGCTGCTGATGTGGTTCTGGAAGCTGCAAAAATGGATAGAAATTTTGCAGTTCCTCAGATTGGAGGGAGAAGGGAAAGATGAATTAGCAGATGTTGCATAACAGTGCCAGTCTGCCACTGTGGCTCCTTTACTCATCCGTTCTTCCAAAAGTTGCAGTCGTATTCTTTAGGAATATTCTTAAGAATAATAGGGGGCATGCCAACACTAGATATGTTGCAGAATATTATGCATGAGCAATTCTCTGTTCGTGAAGGTGGTGACCTATGCTACTGTTGCAACCAAGATCTGCTAGAGTGGTTGCCTTGAATTAGGTTCTTGCATTAGGGTTTGGGTTAGGTGTAGCTACCGCTGGCAACTGATTTAAGTTATCTGCAAGGTTTTGATTGGCAAACTTCAGTTTCGTGGTGCAAGAGGAAATGAGAAAAACTTTTGATCAATTCTCTGGTCTATGAATAACCATTATGAAATGAGAAAAAGTCAAAAAGTTTTGCATGAGGGTGTTAGGTGTAGCTACCACTGGCAACTGATTTATCTGCAAGTTTTTGATTGGCAAACTTCAGTTACATGGTGCAAGAGGAAATGAGAAGCTTTTGACCAATTCTTGGGTCATGAATAATCATTATGAAATGAGAAAAACTTAGTCAAAAAGTTTTGCATGAGGGTGGTGTTAGGTGTAGCTACCACTGGCAACTAATTTATCTGCAAGGTTTTGATTGGCAAACTTCAGTTACATGGTGCAAGAGAAATGAGAAAAACTTTTGATCAATTCTCTGGTCTTCGAATAACCATTATGAAATGAGAAAACTTAAGAAGTTTTGATATATTCTCTGGTCTACAAAAAAACTATTAGGAAATGAGAAAAAATTAAGTTGCGTGGTGTCTGATCCACAAAAGGTTTTAATCTACAAAGTTGATTGGTTTAAAAAGGTTTTGATCTACAAACTAAAATTCCTTGGTATCTCCGCATTTCTCTGCATGTGAAGTTGAGTATGAACCATTCTTCCTCTAATGATAGAATTGAAGCAGGTGCTTGCATGAGGGTTATGTTAGGTATAACTGCCACTAGGAACTAATTTATCTACCTGGTCTATGAAAGATTTTAATCTACAAACTTAAGTTGTGCATGGTGCATGGGGAAATAAGAAAATGTTTTGATCAATTCTCTGGTCTACGAAATGTTCACTAGGAAATGAGAAAAACTTAATCTGAAGATTTTGATCAATTCTCTGGTCTATTAAAAACCATTAGGAAATGAAAGAACTTAAGTTGCGTGGTGTCTGGTATATGAAAGGTTTTGATATATGACTTTAAGTTGCATGATCTACAGAAGGTTTCGATCTACAAGCTTAAGTAGTGTGGTGCATGAGGATTTCTCTGGGCGTGAAGTCAGTAAGCTATGCTAATGTGTTGTGACCAAGATCTGCTGGAATGGGTCCATTCTTAATCTAATGCTAGACTTGAATCAGGTGCTTGCATGAGGTTGTGTTAGGTGTAACTACCACTAGGAACTATTTACCTACCCTTTGTAAACTTGTTTTCTCTGGTCTATGGAAGTTTTTTGACTCACAAACTTTAGTTGAAGGGTGCATGAGAAAATGAGAAAAAGAAAATAAGTAAATGACATTTCGTGTTTGAGGTCCAATTGACAAGGTCTGTGGAAACCCTTGAAACCCTTGCCATTACATTGAACGGATACAACATTTCTTTTTCTTTTTCCATCATCCTAACTTGTGAGAGATTTGAGTTTGGAACTTGTTCATGTAACTGTATCGTCCTCGGTTTCTTATTTATCCTAGTTCAGAATCTTGCTGAGATCCTAATCAAATGTCATTTACATGTCAATAGCAGCAATCATCCTCTTTAGTGCTTTCAATAATACTTCCCATTGCTTAAAACATTTTAGCAGTCATCCTCTTTAGTGCTTTCAATAATACTTCCCATTGCTTAAAACATTTTAGCAGGTAGCCTAACATTTTTATTGGTCAATAAGTATCGGTGCTTTTGAATGTTCAGTTAGACTATGTGCCTAACTCCACCCTGTAGGAAGCAGGAAAAGGGGTAAATAGTTGAGGGAATGCATTAGTCACGCCCCGCTTCCCAAAATACGTGAAAACGGAGTCGCAACGAGAGTCGGCGACATATATACGCGAGGAGAATACCCCACGTATACACGCTAAGCCTAAAGTACCCTGAACAAGCTATATCAATCAACTATGATGGTATTAAATATCACTGCAATAACATATAAATTTTTACACATGATATAATATTTCATGAATAATCAAAATAGAATGAAAACTGAGTCCAGAATAGAGAGAATAACAGAATCAGTAAGAATAAGTAAGAAAAGATATCGAAACTGGAGGATCAAGCAAAGGAAACTCTAGCTCCTGACGTAATGCGTGTGATCCTCTCCAAACACCTGATCATCAAGATAACAAATATAGACCTAGATGTGTAAATTCAGGGAGTCAGAAACTCCCAATGAGTGTGAAAATGAGAGAAGGTGCATGCGCATAAGTGTGAGCATTCTATGATACTACTATAAAAATATACAGGATAAGACTGAAATAACATGCAAAATATTAATGAACAGTAATAAAGGCAGTCAATGTTAAAGTCAAGTGTATAATCGGTCATATGTACCATCGAGTGTCCAACATAGCATACATGTATCAGGTAAACACAATCAGTCATAGTACATTATGAACAACTTATTATTATTTATTATGTCAACGAACACTAATTGCGATCTGTAATAGACGCATCCTATACTACGCCTACTACACGTGTCAATCAGGGTCCTAAGTTATTGAAACTGATAGAAGAGACATTATCCATGCTTTAGGTGGGCCCAATACATACTCGGGGCCACGACCCAGACTCCTGGCGCTGAACCAGGCCGTACCGTCAGGTACTACAATAACAATATAATAGTAAAAGAATGGGATGTCAGTCACCCCTAGGAACCTTGCAATGGAATTCTATCTCGGCCGCGCAATCTGTATCCTAGGTCTACTAAAACTATAGACGCTATCTCTTCCATCAAATTTCCCAATCTCGGTGTAAGTTGTCCAATTACATTATTATTAAGTTCAATCAATATTCATGTTATCTAGATTACTGGAATGATACAGTAACAGTACAATATAACAATAAACAGTAATCGTATACACGGTAAACAGTAACAATGACAGTAAACAGTAGTTGTAACCATGTATATGATAAACAGTAAAACTGTACATAGAGTAAGGGTCTAACAATATTTTTTTCAGTAATTTCTCAGTAACATGAAATATACTAATAACAGTCCTGCATCGTCTAGTCAATGTACAATCTCATATAGAACTGATCTAGATCTCATCTACCCATACTACATATAACAGTAACTGATCCATCGACTTATAATCTCAATAGTCACTGTGAACATCAAATACTAAGTCTGTAACAGAGTATCAGGTACCATAAATCACAAGTCCAATAAACTAAAAATCAGTTCTCTCATCCTGTCAATCTACTCTGATCCTCAAGGTCATCGATATATTCATCCTTTAAGTCACTAGTATATCTAAATCCCAATAAACTGAAATAAATGCACACTCCACCACATCTAAACAAACACCGCTATCCATTCCAATCAAGATCATTAATACATCCCCACTTCAATCTAGCTCAATACAAGATCCAACCACTAATGTAACAATTATTTGTAGAAATATGTGATCCACTAAGTCAACAAAATCCAATCCACACCTATCCGTCAACCTCGGTAAATTAAAATAGATTAGTACTCAAAGTTCACTCTATTCTATTAGTTCAAGTCAACTCCACTCCAACACAATCCACTGATCAACCCAAGAAATACGAAATCCAAATCTTTAATAAAGCTATATCCTATTTAATAAATACTCAACATCCAACTACATTCTCATTTGATTAATCACCAAATAAAGAAATATCAAGTCTGGTAATTAATTCACATAAAATGTAAACTTTTAACTACGATCACGAACTAATTAAACTCAAGGTCAATCTAATGTTCAGTCCAGCATTCATAATAACTAGATCAAGTAAAAATGATAAACATCTCCACATGAAATGATAAAAATACTAACACCTCAGTGAGAATATCGAATCCATATATCTAAATGTCAAGATTACATCTGATTCATCATCTATATATCTCTAAATCATCACTCTCGGTATGACAATATAAGTCTAGTAATCCACTACACATCTTTAAGATCTACTATTCCACTAATCTGATCTATCCCAATCATGAGTCAAGCTTACTCCAATTAAATCTATTAGTAGGTCCAAGTATCAACTGCTAAATAATTAACTCCAAATATCAAGTTGACAATATATCGAGTACATTTCAGTCTCAAACACTACTACTGTGGTATAGATATCATCGAAGTGAGCATGGTCATGAACAGTAATTAACATGTACGAACAATATCCAAACATGATAATAATTAAACAGAAATATAATCTAATGAAAACAAATAAAACATTCACTGATAATGGTAAATAGCAATAATATAAAAGTAAACACTCACATGAAATGACGCAGTTTCGTATCCGAATCGCCATTTGGTCTGCACTGCATGAACCGGTACGGATCTCCGAATCATCTCGTGTGTCGATCTTCGAATCGCCTGGCATACAGAACTCTGCGAACACGAATCCGGATCGGGTCTGGATTTTCTGCAAACACGACTCCGATCTCTTGTACAACTGTAACACACATAGAAAGAGACACAAGGAGAGAGACACCAACACAATCACACACCTACACGCACATAGAAACACACACTTGTACACACATACACGTAAACACACCCGTACACAAATACACACACACACGTATGCATGCACTCACCCACGCACTACATATGTACACATACAAGTATACACAATATACACAACACACATATTCATGCAAACACAAATATACACATACATGCACATACAAATACACACATACACACACTTACACACTACACATTATAAAGAGAGATAAAGAAGAACCTGAGAGGAAGAGGGAAGAGGGCTCGGTCAGGGGCTCCGGCGCGCCGGCGGAGGCCGAGGAGGGGAGAAACAGAGCTCGGGCTCAACAAAGGGAAGGTGCTGCCGAGGTGGTGGCCTCAGCTCTGGCGGAGGGTGAGGAGGCCCGACGGCTTGGACATGGGGAGATAGGGGGTGTGCGTGGCCTGGTGGGTTGCCATGGGGAAAGAGGAGGCTCGGCCAGTAGGCGCACAGGGTGGCAGCAGGGGCCAAGGGGAGAGCTTGCTGCATGTGCTTGGGTTCGGCCAGCAGGAGGCGGCCAGAGAGCTGATAGCCGTGGACTGGTGGATGCGGCAATGGCAAACGCTGCAGGAGGGAGTGCAACCATGGGGTTTTGGGGTGATGGCTAGGAGATGAAGGCTGATGGGGAGAGGGGCCTAGTTGGGGAGAAGGAGCCTGGCCTGTGGGCTGTGGCGATGATTAGAGTTGCGCACGCGGAGGTGGAGGTGGTGGCAGGCCTAAGAGGTGGGGAGCTCGCTGCGACATGGAGATGGTGTGGATGGCCGTCGGTGGGGAAGATGGAGGAGAAGGCTATGGCGTGGGGTGTACAGTTCTTGTAGTCAGAGGGGAGGAGGTACGACCATGGGTGAAGGCGTGGAGGTGGTGGCTGCCAAGGAGAGATAGGGTGGAAAAAGATGAAGATTAGGGTTAATCTTAGGGTTAGGTTTGGAGAGGTGGATTAAATAGGAAATGATATTGAGTTATTGGTCTATGGAGATGGGTTTGGATTTAGGAAGAGGCTAATGGGTATAGGCTATAGGGTAAATAGGTATAGGCTATTGGGCTACCAATGGCTATGGAGAAGAAAAAGCAATAATAATAACAATAATAATAATAATAATAATAACAACAACACCACCACCATTAGTAATAGTATTTAATCATAGCAATAATAATAATAAACACTAATAATAATAAATAATAATAATCATAATGAAATGATAATAACAATAACAACTACTACTTAACAATTAATAATAATAATAGTAATAGTAATTGATAACATTATTATATAAAAATAGTAATAACACATAAAGCTAACTTATCATATAATATCTAAAAATTATTTTTGAATATTAATATCAATAATAATCAGAAAAAGAAGAAGTCATAAATTAAGATAAATAATACTAATAAAATAATAAGTATGGTAAAATAAATATTCGAAAAAATAAAAATACAGTATTATTAACTAAGGATATTACAATTAAGTTAGTTGAAAACTTTAGGGGATGAATATACCAATGTGCTGATTGTGGGTTGTGGTGGGAGTTGGTTTCAGCGGCAGTGAGCTTTTGTTAAAAAGTATTTCACATATATCTTAAGGTGAAGATACTGCTGCAGATTTTTAGCAGCTTTTTACATTGCAATTAATCTTAAGGTAATTACTGCCCAATTCTGGAGTAGATTGGAATGTGTTTCTTATTCAAATTTCAAACGCAAACTACTCATTTGTGTTCTGAAGTTATCAGGAGTTCTTAGGCTGGGTGGCTTTGACTTGCTTGAAGCACATGGTACTTTCTTCAGTATCTTTTCTTCTTTTCTTGGAGTTTACATATCTTTTCATCAGTTGAGTAGCTTGCAGAAATATTAATTGTGGTGTCTCTGCCCATTCCTTCCTCTCTACTTGTCCATTTTCTTATATTTCACTCTGTTAAATAAGACGCTGTCTTTTCATTTGCTTCTTCCTTTTTCTATTATTGCCTAATTTTTTTTTTCTTTAAGTGTGTTCTTTGGTGAGTGATTATCATAGTAACTCTACTGTATAGACTTGTCTTCAAATTACCTCAGCTGTTTTTAAAGAATTGGCAATCCAACTTTTATCCACTTCGGCGATCTAACTTTTATCCACTTCAGCATATTGGCAAATACTATGACAATTTACTCCAAATAATAATAATAAGTAAAAACTTACAATGAACCCACTCTTCCTTTGGGTTCAGTGAACTTAACAATTTCAAAGAATTGATTTATATATCTATGGATTAAACTTGCATCAATAGTTCCATTTGACCAAAATAAAAAATAAAAAATAAAACTGAGGGGGAAAAAAGAACAAATACTAGCATAAATATATCTTGAATATCCATAAAAAAAGAAATACTTTGTCTAAGCTGTAACTCAACAGACTCAAATGACTTGAATATCTCGTTGCTTGGCGTTTGTTTATAGATAATAGGTCCTTGTTATCCACCAAAGCAAGCTTTAACTTGACCATCATTGAGCAGGACATTATACCAGAAGAAACATGGACACATATGATCCATATTATAAAAGTATGGTATCCAACAGCATGCAGATCCTGTCCTTTCCCAATTCAATGCATCAAATTTTAGGTGAAAGATTGAATTTCAATCCCATGAACCCGTTAACCATCTTGGCCAGTGCGTTCTGACCAGTTTAAATGGACATCTGCCTGAACCAGTATTCAATTTATCAACTGTACTGGTCCAAACCTTATACCTAAAATTGAATGGGAGCTCATTTGCATCTTTATTTCCTAGTACTAATTTTTGGAGACTGTGACCCTACAATAATATGACACCCAAGAAAGTTGTAGGGAAATGCAAGCATTTGTTGGACCAGCTTTATTCTATGGGTCTTAGGAAACTGAGAAACAAAATGTTCAAATGGTTAAAAATGAGAATGTTGAGATGGGCACAACAATACACTAAAGTATTTCGCAAGAAATGAGAGCGTTCATAAGAAGTTAGAGGTGACTTCACTTAAAGATAAGATGAGGGACAAAATAGTAGTTGAGCAAGTGACAAGGAGTAGGGGTAGGCCTAAATGAACATGTATTGATGTTGTAAAAATGGATATTGTAGTTGTTACTTTAAATTCCAAAGAGAGAGGATCTATAACAAATCTGAGTGGAGAACAAGGATTCTAGATGACCCAGAAGATCGGGACAAGTCTGTTTTGATTATTGCTGTTGCTAACCTCTTCTGATGAGCTCTTTCTGGAGGGCACCTTCTTGCTTTGTCATCCTATGAGATGGTCATCCCAAAACTATCAGTCTCTCTTTCTCATGCTCTTCATCACCAGCTTTTTAGTTTCCTTCACTTTGGTCCTCACAGCCTCTAACAGCTCAACATTCCCCTCTCCTGCCACTGGCCACTGCAACATGGCTACTTGTCATGGCCTCAGGTGTTCCACCACATTCCCCCATTTGGAAGGATCCTTATTCGGACAGAGAACCACTAATGTTGCTGTTCTCCACAAGAAGGAACTCTGAATGGAGATCGAATTGGATGCAGGAAAAGAGAGGAAATTCTGTAGGTTGAATGGAGTGCGCAACCTTTTCTTTCCCGAGGTTGTAAACTGGAACTGGATATAAATAGATGAGCACAATGTGAACCATATCAGTCGACACCTACTATCGCTGGCTGGATTTGGAAGACATGCATAGGGAGGGAGCACGGATAAAGGCACCCATGAAATTGATCAAGGCACCTACCCATTTTTCAAAATTGTTGGTTGACAATTATACCCCTAAATAAAAAGACAATATTACCCTTATTGTTTTCTAAAATGACAAGTTTTCAAACTCTTCTACTGAAAATTGATATTGGCACTCACCCCCAATTGCTAAAGGCACTCACCGACACTATTTATTCTTCCTCCTCAACTCCTTCCATTCCCCCCACCCCTAAAAAAAAAAAAAAAAAAAAAAAAAAAAAAAAACTAAAAATTCTAACTCATCCAAACCCTAAAACTTCATCCACATTACTTTGTTGGCACCTATGGATAAGCAACTCACTACTTTCGAGCATTACAATGATGAGAAGGTGAGTTTTTATCGGTTAAAATTTATTTTTTAGAATTGTTGTTGGGTTCGTTTTTTGTTCGGCTCTGCACTGCCGAACAAAATGCTTATGTTCGACGAACAATAGCCGAATATTTTGCTACTGTTCAGAAAACTTTTTCCGAACATAAATCATTTGTTCGGTTGTATAAGTACGAATTGAGGGATTGTGGTAGATTTAACTTTTTTCTTTTTTTTTTCACCAGAGCCAATTAGTTATGTATGTTCAGTAATAGGTCGCCGAACATATTGCTCTTGTTTGGAAATTATTTGCCCGAACTTAACTTTTTTGTTTGGTCAGTGTTCTGAACATTAAGCAAATGTTCGACAAAATTTGGTCGAACAAAGACTTTGCAGCCACTTTAACAGTTTTTTTTTGATATAGGAACATTATTCTACCTGTTGCATAAATATCGGTACTGAGCTGACTATTGATTATGGTACGGACTTCACCACGCATGAAAATATATCAAACTCGAGAGGCATTGATCAATTGAGCTCGAGAAGTTGGTTAGTCACTAGATTTATGATTGTTATCAAGAAATCTGATGCCCCAAAATCTGAAAAAAAAACGGAAGGGTATTTCTTAGCTGTGGGTGCAGTGGAATATGCAGAATTCACTCATTGTAAAAAATCTATGGCAAAGATAAATCCGATCAACAACAATTGAGAAGGACCGACACCAAAAAAATGCTCTTGTCTATTCCTACTGAAGGGCAAACAGTTATCTTGAGAAGAAGGGTGAGTTCTTTTGGTTGATTGTGGTGATCATAATCATTTGGCTGCAGAATATCTAGAAGGTCATTTTTTTTATCGATAAATTTTCAGAAGAAGAATAGCTTTTTGTTGTAGATATGTCCAAGACCCTTATTCGACCAAGAGATATTTTGCATACAATAAAATAAAGAAATAATCACAATGTGAGTACAATGAGGATAATCTACAATACAAGGAGGAAGAACAAAGTTGTGAAATATGCCGGAAGATCACAAATGCAATAACTAATGAAGCACCTTAGTGAACGCACATATATTGAGGTTCATAAAAGTTGTTCGATTATCGACACCATTAAAGATATTCTTTGAATTCACCCGTCTAGCGTTGAGTTGCATGCATTTTTCTGGATTTGAATAATGGATTGCATATATAAGACAAACAAGTATCGGTTACCGTCGATGGAGATTGTGGGTGTCATAAGCACTGAATTGGTTTTTTATGTTACCTTTGCATATTTGAAAGAGGAACGTGAGATAACTTTAGTTATTTCTTGAATAGTCTCAAATCACTAATGCATGATCAGTTGATGCCATCTGTTATTGTAACTGATAGAGATTTAACATTATTAAATGCCATAGAGAATGTTTCTTTTCTCTCATCATTTATTTTGCAAATGACATATAAGAAGAAATATTCTTGCTCAATGCAAAAAATATTTTGACAAGGAGAAATTTGGCCTATTCATAACTTGTTGGAATATAATGGTACTGGCCGAAAGAGGGGATGGATTTACTCAATTGTTTGGACAATTGAATGTGGATTTTCGGGAATACCCTCAAGTATTTGCATATGTGAATTATACATGGGTTGACAAGTATAAAGAGAGATTTGTTGCATGTTGGACTAATAAGATAAAGCATTTTGGAAATACAATATTAAATCGATACGCTATTGCTCACTCTTTTACGATATCATGAATTTTTCATATATCTGTTATAAACTATTGTTAACGTCAAGTTATCTAATATTTTCAGAATTGAGAGTGCACATGGCAAGCTGAAGAGGTACCTTGGTTCATTTCTTAGGAATTCTGAGAGTTATTGGGCACATATACATGCACTATTGGAGTTGCAACACACAAATATAAAGGCTTCATTCGAGAAGTCTTAATGTTGTATTACACAATTTAAGCCTACTCAGTTCAAGCTTCTAGGTGGCGTTGTATCTATTGATGCACTCAAACATATTAACATAAGCAGCACAGATGCCAAAGCTTGTAAATGCGTGCTGAGAAAGACTCATGGGCTACCTTGTGCACACGAGCTGGCTGAGTTTGCTAGAATCAGCATGCCTATTCCCTTGGAATGCATTGATTACTTTTGGAGAAAGCTAAGAATGTCACCATTAGTGTCTATTGATCATGAAGTAACAGTTGATCTCGGCCAGCATTTACTTGAAGAATGGAAGTTGATCAATCAACAATTTTCCAATTCAAATGATTCAGAAAAGATAATGTTGAAAAGATAGTTGGTTACACCGACAACTTCATCGCTCATCGAACCTCCGATGAAGATTAAGAAACACTATAAGCGTATGACCAAATTTGAGGCATCAATTTTTCGTTTGCCATCTGCACACAAGTTTGTGGAATCCGCAGAAGATACCTGTTCGATACCTACTTCTGAAAATATTCCACGAGTATCTACAAATCAATTTGGCGGCCAAAGGAAAATGTATCATACTTTTATATAAACAATAAATAATATATTTGGGAATACATATTAAATGCTCAGTACTTTCTAAAATCATGATTGGTTGTTAGGGTACGTTCTTCATTGTGGGTAGATACTTACAGTAATTTTTGGAATCATTGTGTCCGTTTATTTTACGTACAAGGATGTAAAATCGGATGAAATTGTAGACATCGAGCCATTGCTAATATGCTCGGTTTTGATGAGAATGGATGAACTCAAGTAAGACATGATATGTTTGCAGAACTGAATGGCTATCTGCATCATATGAAGGTGTCTACGAAAGTTTTGAGCATTTGGAGGAGACCAGGCACGCTCTCAATCATTTTGATGGTGGAGAACCATATGACAAGTGGATGGTGATGCCTGAAATGAGATATCTCATATCATCCCACTACAATGTGATTTTATTCCTACTCTCACTACTTCAATGCCTAACATTCTTGCCTTTCAGAACAAAGCTACTTCCTCTTGCTGCACGGAGATACATTGCAATTGGATTTGTCAACGACAACCGCTTTATTGAGGTGAATTTATTCTTATACGAATTATGAATTTCATATTCTGTTTCGGATCTCTCATATTAATTCATACAGCTGTGTTTAAATGCACTTACACCTAAACATTGGACATCCAGTGCCCCGTGTACCGTATAAGTGGTATGAGCACCGATTTTCAATGGTCGAAGGATGGGATGCTTTACGAAAAAAATGCAATTGTATGCCAATTTGTTTAGTAGTGATACTTCTATTGGATGTACAACATCAACTGATCGAAGCAAGTTTTGATTTTGATTTTTAGGTGATGATTTTTTGGATATGAACTATATGTAATATCTAGTTTTGCTATGAATTGCTCAATTATAATAATTTTGTATTTCTTGTATATTTTTTAGAAAGTAGAAAAACACTAAATCCACAATTGTGTTTTTGTGAGGACTCCGACCATGATTGCAATCTTCTTTATTAGGACTGCGATCATGATCGCTACATATTGTGAATGTCGCAGTCCTCATATACACTGACAAATGCAACAACTGACACTAAGAAATAGTTCATGGTCATGGTCGCAGTCCTAACAAAGACAAAGAAATATGGCATTTTTTAAGAACTGCGAACATGATCGCAATCCTAAATGTGAGGATTGCTATCATGATCACAGTTCTAATAATGCCTCAGATACATAGCATTTTTCTGAGGACTGCGATCATGGTCACAGTCCTAGCAAGGACAAAAAACATGGCATTATAGTAAGGACTGCGATCGCAGTCCTCAACTGCGATCATGGTTGCAGTTTTATAAAAGATTAAGAAACATGACATTTTTCGGAGGACTGGGATCATAATTGCAGTCCTAATAAAGAGGACTTCGAATCACAGTTCTAATAAAAAGGAATGCACTGATAAATGGTTCAATTTGAAAGGACTGTGATCGTGGTTGTAACCCTCATAAAACCCATAGTCTTTTTAATTATTTTGTGAGGACTGCGGTCATGATCGCAGTCCTCATATACACTTATAAACGTGGTTCAATTTGAAAGGACTGCGATCGTGTTCACAGTCCTCATAAAATCCCATTTTCTTAATTGTTTTTTGAGGACTGCGATCATGGTCGCAGTCCTCATATACAATGATAATTGGTTCAGTTTGAAAGAACTACGATCGTGGTCGTAGTCCTCATAGAACCCATGATTTTTTCATTTTTTTGTGAGGATTGTGATCATGATCACAGACCCTCATATACACTGATAAATGTGATTCAGTCACGATAGCAGTCCTCATAAAATCCCATTTTTTTAATTATTTTGTGAGCACTGCGATCATGATCGCAGTCCTCCTATACACTGATAAACCCTTGATTTTTTAATTGTTTTGTGAGAATTGCCATCGTGGCTCAATCCTCATATATACTAATAAATGTAGTCAGTTTGAAAAGACTGCGATGTGGTCGCTATCATCATAAAACACCATTTTCTTAATTGTTGATCACAGTTCTCATATACACTGATAAAATTCTTGATCTTTTACTTGTTTTGTGAGAACTGCGATCATTACTGCAGTCCTCATATGCACTGATAAATGGTTCAGTTTGAAAGAACTGTGATCGTGATCGCAATCCTTATAAATGGTGTCTTTTGAGAGGATTGTGATCGTGGTCGCAACCCTTATAAATAGTGCTTTCTGAGAGGATTGTCATCATGGTTGCAACCCTCATAAATAGTGCCTTCTGAGAGGATTGTGATCGTTGAGGATTGTGATCGTGGTCACAACCCTCATAAATAGTGACTTTTGAGAGGATTGTGATCGTGGTCGCAACCCTCATAAATAGTGCCTTCTGAGAGGATTGTGATCGTGGTCACAGTCCCCGTATACACTGTTTTTAATTGTTTTGTGAGGACCGCGACCACGATCGCAGTCCTCATATACACTGATAAATGGTGCTTTTTGAGATTGCAATCCTCATAAAATCTCATTATTTTAATTGTTTTGTGCGGATTACGATTGCGATTATGATCGCAATCCTCATATACACTGATATGATACTAAACAATACATAAGTGATACCGAACAACATCACAAGTGTTCGTCCGTGTACGACTGAAAATATTTATTTTGTTTGGCCGTGAACGTCCGAACATAATACATGTCCGATCATGACTACAGAAACATATCTGATTACACGAAAGTATTAATACAACATATTGCACAAATATATTACACAAGTATTAGCACAAAATGTTTGATCATGTTATTAGTATTTAGTACAAATATCTGATTATGTTTCTATTTAGCCCTTCATTCATATCCATGGTTCACAGTTGCGGTCTCGGCCGCTGACTCGGCGGGAACTGAGACGGACCGGTCTCGGCGACTCAGATCAGTATCGGGCGATACGCGCAAAACGCTACATAGAAAGCTCAAATAATTCTGAAAAAATCACGACAATTTTAAAATAAATGTAGACATCCACATTCACGTATCACATATTCAAAATATATCACCTAGTATACTAAACATAAAGCGAAAGTATAAATACACGCGTCGTCAGTAGAGGCATATCAAAATACATGCACAATATAGTAAATTGCACAAACTACATTCATAAATAATTGTTAATGTAGTTATTTCCACATTGAATTGCGATGATGCACAAAATCATCATCATAATGCCGAGTCAACCGAGTTAACTCCGATTCTTGGCCGAGTTGGTCTCCTCTGAGTTAAGTTGACCGACTCGTGACTTTGGACTCGTCTCGGAGTGGGCCGAGACGGATACGACTTGGCCGACTCGTCTCGGACTCGGCCGAGTCTTTGAACCGTGTTCATATCTCTCCCTCGGAGCAACATCACGACCTTAAGTGCTTCTCTCATGCTGTATACCATATGGTATAGGCCCTCTATAGTATGTGGTCCATTTGGCCTCAATGTGATGACGGGTTTGGATATTCGCGTGACATGCGAGAATAACTGCAATGAAAAAATATTAAAAAATTTAAATGAATCTTAACGCAAAAATATAACTTGACATATGCTACTTGTTGATCAAGTCACATTTATTAGTATTTTATTCATATAAAATAATTAAATTGGTAAGTAATAGGTCAATCATACCTCCAAAAGTGGCATTAATCCAGCAATCTGTTTAAACATTCGTCCTCGATGCTAGCCTTAACTGCCTATATGTGTATGCTAGTGCAGCTGCTCCTCAGGCATACGATGAGACCCTATCAAGATTTTCAAACAACGGGAGGTACATGATGGACACTCTCGTACCACTCTTATCAGCGAATATGATACACCCCACCAAATACAAGAGATATGGTTTAGCATACCACATAATACAGATGGGGCTATCTGCATCACCGACATCGGAGAATTTGAAACGAAGCCATTCCAATCTTACTGAATATGTCCGGATCATACCCAACTCATCATCTGCGTCTGCGGGAAACGCCAAGTAACCTGACAAGCATCTCTTTCACATCGGTAATCCTGAAGGGGGGTGTTCACTGATCGACCCATCACCGATATGCCCACAAGTATGGGAACATCATCCAAGGTGATGGTCATTTCACCAAACAACATGTGGAAAGTATTCGTTTCTGGTTGCTACCGTTCCATAAATATCGAAATCAAAACATGGTTAGACTTTTCATATGAAATGCCCTTCAATAGTTGCAATCTGGATTGTCAAATGTAGTTATCAAAGATGAGATTGGGTGTTTCATCGTCCCACGTTCAATCTTTCAGTTTTGATGTGTGTCACGCATTTGATTGGATCTCTCTCCTGTAAATTTTTTTTATTAATAAACAATAATTTTTCGACATGTATTAATCAAAACTCATGTCTTAAAGTTAAAATCTTACATCGCCCAATCAAGTATCTGCCCTACATGAGTTTTAAAACTCGGGAGACATAATGTTGGTCGGACCACCCGGAAATAGCTAAATCAATAATTATGTCTCTGTCAGCTCTTCATCGCCGACATTTTCTTCACCTTCCTCTATTGGGGGGCTGTTAGATGTCTCTGTTTGGTATGTACAATGTCTTTTTAAAGCCGTAGGACGAACTCTAGAAGATCTTGCAATATCCATGCATGTGATAGACAAAACTTATAACATTTTTTAATAATAGAAAAAAGGTTCTGTTTATCCAGTTAAACATTAAATAAACGTTCGACTATAAGGTACCGAATATATATCTAATGTTCGATTTTTTCTAATACCGAACATACACAAAGTGTTCGGGCAAAGGAGCCGAACAAATAAATAAAGTTCGGTCAACAACTTCAGAACTTTTTTGTATTGTTCGGCCCTTAAAGACCGAACAGACGACTAACCCACTGAAAAATGCGAAAAATTTTGATTGATTTTGATTTAAACCACTGAATTAAATTTTTTAGGGTTCTTCTTACATTTTCAGCACCAATTAACCATATGTTAAGATTAGTTATTAATATTGGGTTGTTACCCATATACCGACCTTGTCTTCTATGTATACCTTGTACCTTCTCTTTTGTTAATAATGAATTCAATTTTAGAGTTTCTATTTCTTAACATGATATCAGAGCAGTTCCTCTTTCATCATCACCTTCTTAAAAATCCTATCCACCACCAAAATCCTAGCCGCCACGAAAACCCCTAACCCTAGCCCCAACTATTTATTTCATCTCTTCTTCTTATCTTTCTTTTTCTTTTCTTTTCTTTTTTTTTAAGATCTAATGCGATCTTGAATTCAGATTTTTAAAAAATTTACTATTCACATGAACAGTACTGCGGCGGTACAGTTCATCTAAAACAAAAAGTCATCTCCATTTAAAAAAAAATTTAGCCTCCATCAAGTTCTAAAACCTTGCCGTCATTAAATATCGCCTTCTTTACTGTCTTTCACTGTCAACTTTCGCTGCTGTTGAATCATCAGATGGTGTTATTTGTTGCTTTCGTCACTCCTGCCGATCTCTATTGTTGCTGATCGATTCTACACCTACTGCGAGTATCTATTACTATTGAGTTTGAGGATCTCCCAAAACCTCTCCTACTGAGTTTGAGATTCTCTCAAAATCTCTCCTTCTGAGTTTAGGAAAATCTAAAATCTTATTTGTATTCAAGACGATAATGAATATTAACTTTTTGCATGGAGGTTTGGTGTAATTGGCAACTTCAGCGTCGACATCGAAGATTCAACAGTGTGGCATAAGATTATCAATTTCGTATTTGTTTCTTAATTTTTTTTGTTTAGCAAAACGTTATTTAGAAGATGTTTTCTAATGTATGTAACAAACTGGGCATGTTAGATCTCTATGCTCCAGTGGGGGGTGTTAAGATTAGTTATTAGTATTGGGTTTTTGGGTTGTTACCCATATATTCACCTTGTCTTTTATATATACCTTATATCTTCTCTTATGTTAATGAATCAATTCAATTTTAGGGTTTCTATTTCTTAACACAACCAATCCACCACCCACCATATTCAATAAATCTATCATTTTTTTTTTTTGGTCAAAAATCAAGTTTTGGAAGATTTGGGTTGAAACTCACCTTGTTGTGAAATGAGAGATCGCCGGACGGCGAGATGGGCTGTACAGGAGCGGCGTTGAAGTCGTCGATGAGGAGAGGGAGAGAAGACAGCGGCTTTTTGTGCTTGTGAAGGGATGGGAGGGGGGGAGAGGGATGTGGGGATGAGGAGGGAGGAGAGGGTTGTTGTGCTGGAGAAGAGAGAAAAAAAGGGAGATGATTGTATTCATAATTTTGAATCATTAGAGGGAGGTGAGTCATTGATAGTAACACACTACAGACATGCTAGGCAGAAAGTGACGTGGGGCCTCCTAGCGATTCAAGGGGTGCTTTCCCCATACATCAGTCTCCTAATTGTTATATCATATTTGTTTACAGGGCTGTTAGCATTTCCTATGATTAAAATCATCAGATTTAAAACAAAAGGTTAGTGGGTAGAAATTAATGGGTAGGGTGTGATCCCTGTGAAAGGTTATGATCTTTGTAGCGGACTACACCATTGTGAAGCTGTGTAGTGTCAGATACACTTGTCACGCACACGTCACATGTGTAACTTCTTGGAATTTGCCGGCTATCTGCATGTCGTGTCCATGTCAGCATGACTGTTTCATTACAACCTAGGTTATCCTAGGTATGTTTGCTGGTGAGAATCTGAGAAAATGAACAGAGTTGTGTAAGTTCTCAGATAGTAGAGGGAAAAGACAAATGAATTAGTAGATGTTGCATTACAGTTGTTGTGGGTGTTTGCCAGCTACCACTAGTGTTCCTTTACCTATCCATTCTTCCAAAAGTTCTGGGGGCGTTTTCTAATAAGATTTTCTAGGATCGAAGTTGTCATGCCAACAGTAATATGTAACTCTAGTGAAATATCATGCGCGATGGATTCTGTGTGCATGAAGTTGGTGACATATGCTACTGTCATGACTAAAGATCCATTTAGACTGTCATTCTTATCTAACAAGAGACTTGAATCAGATGGTTCCATGATGAGGGTTGTGTTAGGTGTAGCTAACCTCTAGGAACTGATTAACATATCTACCCTTCCTAAAGTTTTGTCTGTTCTATGTGAGATTTCCCGGATTTGCAAACTCAAAATGCGTGGTGCATGTGGAAATGAGAAAAACAAAAAATTAATTTAATGCTTGAGTCTAATGAATAAGGTCTAGGTAAATGGTTGATGTTACATCGAACTGATGTGACATGCTTGTTTTTCTTCGGTCATTCTTAAACTTGCGTGAGATTTGAGTCAGGCACTTATTGACAAACTTGTATCATCTTCAGTTTCTTATTTATCACCTTTTCTGAATTTTCTGTAAATCAAAATGTTGATAGCATGTCAATAACAGCAATCATCCTCATTAATGATTCAATAATAGTTCATAGTTGCCATGGAAATGTGAAATTAATTTTCTTAAAATGTTCTGGCAGCCATCCTAACATATTTGTTGGAAATCAACATCAAGTATCCGTTCTTTTGAATGTTCAATCTTCAAAGTAAAGCTGTCGCGCTCTGCTTAACCTTTTCTGAAGGAAGCAGCAGGACGAGGGACAAATATTTGAGGTATCTGAAAAAACTTGAGAATGGAAGTACCATTTTGCTGATCTTTCGTAAAAATTAGGATTTTGCATATATCTTTAAATGATTTGCTGCATATCCTTTAAGACACTGCTGCAGATTTTCTAGCAGCTTTGTACCTTGCGAGTAATCCTATATTATATGACATATTGAAACTGAGTACTGCCCAGTTCTGGAGAAGATTGGAATGACTGTTTCTTATTCAAACCTCACACGTTACCTATTTGTTTGCATACTGAAGTTATCCTTGGCTGGGTTCTTTTGATTTGTGTTAAAACCAACATACTTTGTTCTGTATCTTTTCTGTTTTCTTAAGAGTTCACATATCTTTTCATTGGTCCAGTAGCTTGCAGAAAGATTTGTTGTTTAACTGAGTATGGTCTCTGTCATTTCTTCCTCTCAACTCGCCCCATTTCTCTTGTTTCTTGCTGTTATTTAGGACATCGTCTTTTCATTCTCACTCCTCTTTTTTTTTTTTGCCTATCATTGCTTCATATGTTTCTTTGTGTCCTTTTGGCGGTTAACTTGATCCAAGTATTTCAGTTCTCTAGAAAAATTGGCAAGCGAACCCCTATCCACTTCTAGCATATCAACAAATACTATGAACACAAAAAATTTAAAGAAGAAAAGTATTGATCGTACACTGTATCCATGTTTCCTCTAGGTTCAGTCAACATGACAAATTCAAACAGTTTATTTATATTTCTACGATTTAAACTTGCATCAATAGTTCCATTTAACAAAAAACGCTATGTGAAAAAAGAAAAGAAAAAAGAACAAAATACTAACATGGATATGTCTTTTTGACATACAGTTTCTTCTTTTTACCAGGCTTACAGAAGAAAAAGAAACAGAGAGTAAAGTTGTACAGAGACATTTTCACTCCACAGTTGCAGAGACCAGCTTGTTAACATATGGGGAGAGGAGCACCATTCCAGTCTCTCAAGCACTCGAGCATCGGATCAATCACCTTCCCCTGAGAAATAGCAGTGAACACCTTGTCGAACTCCTCTCCTGGTGACCGGACCTTCTCCCCTGTCAGGAGCCCGGTTCCGAGCTCTTCCCTCACAAACCTGTACAAAGGATATGACCTGCACTCCTTTATCCTGTTGGCGATTGGCGCGCTGCCATTCTCCACCGTCACCCTGGCTGCCTCCACTTCTTTCGGCAGGACTGCCTTGAGCTCCTCCTCGAAGGCAGCAATCTTTTGGAAGATGGAAGTGTTCACATCCTTCTCCTCGTCATTGTTCAGTGCATGTTCCACGAGTACTTGCCTCAGCTTCTGCATCAGTGGGTATGTGTAGCTGCAAGGGTCATCGACATAGGCGAAGACATACTCCTGGTCGATCACCTTGATCAGTTCCTTCTCGCAAAACCTTGACGGGTGGAGCTCTCCGTTGACGCCTGTGGTCAGCACTCGCTTTGACACTTGGTTGACAGTGTTCTTGACAGCTTGCTTCAAGTTCTCCTCCAAATGCCTCAGATCAATAGCTTGGCAGAGTGCGACCAAGAAGGTGGAAGTCATGAGCTTCAAGATCTCCACTGCCTCGGCTGTCTTCCTGGAGGAGATCAGTCCGAGGGAATTGACATCTTGGTTGTGCTGTTCGGCGCTTTGGACATGGTTGGTCACCGGATTCGCAAGGTACTGGAGCTCAGAGCAGTAGGCAGCCATGGCGATTTCTGCTCCCTTGAATCCATAATCCAAGCTCGGGTTGCGCCCACCAGAGAGATTGGACGGGAGGCCATTGTTGTAGAAATCATTGACGAGCTCGGATAGTTGGGCGAACATGAGCTTCCCAATGGCAGCAATGGCGAGCCTGGTGTTATCCATTGAGACACCAATGGGCGTCCCCTGGAAGTTGCCACCATGGATGGCCTTGTTCCTCGACACATCGATCAATGGGTTGTCGTTGACTGAATTGATCTCACGCTCAATGGATTTGGTCGATGAACGGATGACTTCAATCTGCGGGCCTAGCCATTGGGGCGAGGTCCTCAAGGCATAACGGTCCTGCTTCGGCTTCTGGAGGGGGTCAAGCTCGTGGACCTTCTTCGCCATTTGCATGTAGGAGCTTCCTTCCAATATGTGCTCCATGATTGCTGCTGCCTCGATCTGGCCCGGGTGGTGCTTCAGCTTGTGGGTGAGGTGGTCAGTGAACTCCGGCTTCCCTTGCATCACCTCACAGAACACGGCAGAGATGACCTCGGAGAGGACAGCGAGAATGTTGGCCTCAAAGAGGACAGTGGAGGCGAGGCCGGAGCCAACAGCGGTGCCATTGACGAGCGCAAGCCCTTCTTTCGGCTGGAGTTCGAAGAATCCGCTGGGGATCCCTGCGAGCTTGAAGGCCTCAGAAGCGTTGATCTGGCTGCCGTCAGGGCCGATGGCCTTGGAGTTAGGGCGGCCGGTGAGCATTCCGGCAATGTAGGATAGCGGGACGAGGTCACCGGAGGCGGTGATCGTTCCCCGGAGCGGGAGGCAGGGAGTGATGTTGTTGTTCAGGAAGGCAGTGATGGCTTCCAGGATCTCAAAGCGGATGCCGGAGTAGCCCTGGAGGAGGGTGTTGACCCGGACGAGCATCGCGGCACGTGTGGCGGAGGCGGGCAGCGTGTTGCCCGAGCCGAAGATTCCGGCATTGAGGAACCTGAAAGAAGAGAATTAACCATCAAACTAGTTAGTCACTGCAGAGACTAAATCAAACTAGGGATTGTTCAGTGCTACTCGGTCTGGTCTGTTTGGTTGTCGTAACTGGCTGTAATTCGTAAGTCATAATTGATAAATTTTTTTACTGTTGTAAATGAGTTACATGTAAGTTTTACAGTGTTTGATTGGTAATATAAAATTGTAAGTAAGAAAATGTATTGTATTTTACGGTGTTTGGTTATCGTAACGTGTAAGTTGTAAGTGAAAAAGTAGACCACAAAATTAACTATTTGGTGATTTAAAAAGTTTTAATATTGCAAATAAATATTTAAAATGTTAAATATTAAAAAATTTAATATTAATATAAAAAAATACAAATTTGCATGACCATAAAATTAACAGTAACTGGGCTGTAAATGAGTGATAGTTGAGTTGCAAGTGAGTGGTAGTTTAATTGCGTAAATCTTTTAGGAATTACAGTCTATACAAACGCCATATTTACAATTAAATTGTAAGTGATTTACGAATTACAGGCTTTTACACCTATTACAGTAAAACAAACAGCTACTAAATTTGTACAAGCTCATGCTATCATCACTGTCTACTATCAAACACCAGGACGACTCCGTATGTACTTCGAATTTTATTGATATGGAAAAAATAGTTTCAATCTTAGATCGGTACATATTAATGTCAACATAAGAGAGAATTAATCTGATAGAAAGAGTGGTAGAGTTGTAAATAGTAACTAATTTGGTGTCTCTTTCTTTAGCCGGGGGAGTGCCGCGCGGGCACGGAGCACGTGGGAGGTGGTGCCCTCTGACGGTCACTACGGGCTCGTGAGGCCCGTGTGCTTGGTTGGTTGTTGAGGCCAGTGGTGTTTCATGTGCGCACGTTATATGCTTTTTGCCGTAGATTAATTAATTACTTAATTAGTATTGGTGCTAATGATTCTCTTGTATCTTCATTAGCTTTACAAAAGTTCTTCTCGTTTGACTTTTTCTTGATAGATTTTGTTGGTTAACATGTAGTTAAAAAGACATTAATATCATCATTTCAAGTCTATTTGAATTTTGTCTTCTTCCTTGGAGTTTACCTAACAAGAAAAATCCTTTAACTAAACCGCTCCGTGTTTTACCCGTTTACCCGGTCTCGTATTCAGAGACTAAGGCTTCTTTGTTTGCGCGGGAATTCTAAAGAGAAACATGTCAAAATTATTGTAACATGAAAAAAAAACATTTTTTTGCAAGTTTATCAGTGAAGGGTGTTTGGTTAGCTTAAGAAAAGAGAAGGAATCCTCTGTGCATGTGCACGGGGCGTTCTCTCTGTCGTTTGACTCCGAAACTAACGAGAAAGCTATGCTACAGTATTTGGTGGTTTTACACCACACGCACACACCCCCCCCCCCCCCCCCCCCACACCCACCCACCCACCAACATCTTGCTCTATTTCGTGTACAGGCTCATCAATCAGCCTCTGACAAGTTAGACGAGCAAGTGGGTAGGAAAAATATTTCTGCGTTTTTAATTAACATTATTAGATGGCATGGGTTCAAATTTTTTAAAAAAAATGTCATTTAAAACCGTGGTATGGTCTCTACAACCACAAATCTATATCACTCCTACCAAATTTAATGCATCAAAAACTAGGTGAGAGTTTCGCAACTGCTTTTTGTAGATATACATGGAACCGATCGTGAAAAAAGGTGAGGTGTCTCTTCTACTAGCCCTTGATATTTTCCGGCGATTATAGCAGTGGTTGGGGTTCAGATCATTCAAGTTGTCTATCCAATTTTCCTAACGGTAACTTTTTCTGTTGGTCAACAATCTATTTCCATCTTTTAAGAGCATAAAAATAATATTTTGGTTCTTTTTTATTTTCTATTTTTGGATGTAAGAAAAAGAAGTTGAGAGGGTGAAGGCTAGTCACAAGAGTATATTTAATTATGAAGTCTTTCAAGGCTTTTTGAGTTTCCACATCTTGAAGAATCTTAAGATTGATTGGACACAATTTTTTCTCTAGTATACATGGAAATGTAACTATGCACTCTTTCTACTTCTATTAGTATAATTACAGTATTTGAGCTAAAAAAATCTAAAACTTTGAAGGATATATCGTCAGGTTTGACAGTTGGTAATAAAAATTTCATGAAAAGAAGAAGAAAGGGAAATTGCATGTCAACCTTATCAGTTCCTTCTGGAGGGCGCCTCCGTTCTTGGTCCTCCTATGGGAGGTGGCCCCGAACCCCGTGGTGACCCCGTAGCTGTCCGTCCCCTTCCCCATGCTCTCCATCACCCAATCACTGCTCGCCTTCACTCCTCCCCTCGCCCCCTCCGACAGCTCCACCGTCACCTCCCCCGCCATCGCCGCCACCGCTGCCACCTGAGAGATCTTCAGATCTGCCCCCTCAAGCCTCACCACCGGCTTCCGGAACTCCTCCACCATTTGCTTGACCTCGTCGAGGTGGCTCCCGGTCAGGGCCTCCGCCGCGGCGCCCCAGTTGAGGGGGTCCTTGGCGAGGCAGAGCGAGACGTGGGCATTGCCGTTGTTTTCCATTTTGATGAAAGGAGCAGGCAGGGTCGAAGTTGTCCAACTAATGCGAGGGAGTGCAATGGAGGACAAGAATTATTGTTGTTGCTGCAAGTGGAAGGAGAGGAAGAACTTGGTAGGTTTTCCTTTCCTGAGGCTGTGAGGAAGCAGGAGAGGGGTTTTAAATAGAGAGAGAGAGAGAGAGAGAGAGAGAGAGAGAGAGAGAGAGGGCAGCATGTCATGTTTGAGTTAGGTGGTTGTGGGATTGAGGAGAGAGAGGGAGAGGGAGGGAGGGGGTTAGTTGAAGGTTGGTTGTGGCCGTTGGATCAAGTGTGGAGGCCCACATTGGACGGTGGATGGGACGGCCACGTGGCGGAGGGGGACTGGGGTGTGCGCGTGTGTGGGTGGGTGGGTGTGGCTGTGTGGGTGGGGAGCGTGGAACCGCGGGTTTGGTTAGGTTTTGGTTTTTTTCCCCTCTTCCGCTCGTCCAAGATAGGAGAGGTTGGTGGGAAGAAAAATCAGGTGTGTAAGCGTGACGCCATTTCTCTATTTGTTTTTTTATTATTGTTTGCATAATAAATAACAACATGTCCAATAAATTTTCTTATTGGAGTTGGGTTTTGATATTACATAAACCCGACCCGAACTCGAGCCATGTAACGTAAAGGAAAGAGTGGGGTTGGTGGCAAGGGTAAACAACCATGGTGGCTTGTTGCTCATGAGATGGCATTTGGCAGCCAGCTGGATTAATGAAGGCATAAACTTGAAAATGACACATTTGATTGATTAGGTCAAGCCACTAATCCTTGATTAGTGTTGCCCTAAAAGAAAAAGGGTTGAACCACTCTTGTGGTTGGATCAACGATTTCATAATTGAATTTTCTATGCGAGTGTATGATTTATAGGTTGGGATTATTTTTCCTTAAAAGTTAGACTTTTTATTTTATATCCTTCATTTTTACTCAAATAAGTTCTCAATGTAGGATTATTTGTGATTATGGGGCTGTTTGGTTAGAGCTAGGAAGTGGTAATAGTTCCTTTTGTAACTTGGGAACTGGTCAGTAAGTTTTTCAGTGTTTCAGTGTTGTTGGGAAGTGTGGTTTGAAAAATGTTATGTCTTTTCCGGTGTTTGAATGGTAATATGTAAGTGGAAGTGAAAAAGTTGACCGCAAAATAATATTAAATAAAAATTAATTAAAAAAATAAAAATGGACTGTAATTAAAATGCAAGTGAGATTTACATGATCACAAAATTAACTGTTTTGTGTTACAACTTATTACAAATGAGATTTATATGACCACAAAATTAACTGTACCACCATGAAAGTGAGGATTGCATAAAAGAGAAAAGAGAAAAGAAAAAAGAGTTTTCTCATTTTCTTTTTCCAGTATTTGGATAGATAGGGAAGTGAGAAATAACATTTTTTCTTTTTCTTACTTCTGCGCACTTTCTTGGATCCAAACAGCCCCTATGTGAAGTAGATGATCATTTAAGCTATCAGCGTAATGAGTTTCAAAACAGCATAAGAAAATAGAGGGTATTTCTCGTGTTTATTAGTAAGTTTTCCGTTTGTTGTTACCAATAAGCAGACATAGAACTTGTCCACTCTGTGTTAAGTATGGAAATAAATATGAGAACAAGTGGCTAAGAAAAGTACTATACATCGCCCTTTCAGTATCCCCGAATAAAAATACTTTTATCAAGAAATCAAAGCCATCCATTCGTCAAAAGGGCAAATGACTAGTAAGATAAACTAGAGAATCAGAGTTGAATTTGCGTTTGTTTGCGTATGCTTTGCATAATAATTAGTTTTGACTTTTGTCATGCCAAACAAAACCCAATTCATTGTATTCAACAAGAAATATGCAAGATATGCATGGCTCCATATAAATGTGATATTAGATTTAGATAAACTCTCTAACCTACCCATGCGCTGTAACACGGACACCTATCTGACCTCTTGCAAAGAGATTCAGGCCAGGTGTCAGAGAGGGTAGCTTAGAGCTACAGGGACTTCTCATCTATATATAACTCTTTGATTAGTAGTATTTTCATAATATCCCTAATCCTATTAAGAGAGTATTACTAGGTCTCACTGACCTTTATAACTTAGTGCACCTATTAAATACACCTAATATATTGACTAACATAAGATACACTTTGTCATGATATGAGATAAAAAAAAATGACGTATGAATCGAATTAATAAATATCTTACAAAGTAAACATTGATACCTGTGTCTACCAATTGTCTACCAATTAGAGATTGTAAACCACCTTATTTGGGCATTGGATTGAAGCCTTTGATATTTATGGTGTGCAAGGATTTTCTCAAAGAGAACAAACTCACAAATTTCAACCTATCAACTTTCAGTAATTACTTGGAGTAATTTGACTATGAAAGTAAACTCTATCATAATATGTCTTAATTCCACTTATGTGTGATTTTTAACTCAAAAGCTAAAAAAAGAAAATATGTTAAAATACAAGATTAAAAGTAGTAATAGTTAGACTCAAGATGTGGCCGGTACATGACAACGAGAAAATAAAAGAAACAGACAAGATATTACGACGAATGTGTTCACGTTATCTGCACTAGTACAGAATACATATTTAATTACAGTTAAAAACTGACTTTAAACAAGCCCGTACAACCGACTTGTATACATGAGTCGTAATATCTCTCAGTATATGTAATATCCCTAATTAATAATATTGTATTAGTGTTTTTCTAAATATTTATCTTGCTATACTTATTATTTTAATTATTATTATTATTAATTAATTTGGTTATGACTTCATATTTTTATTAAATGTACAAATTGTTTTGAAATATTAAATGTTAAATTGGCTTTATTCATCTTTACCATTATCTTATTATCATCTTTAATTACTAATTAGTATTATTCCATTACTATTATTATTAATTATAATTATTATTGTTGTTGTTATCATTATTGTTGTTATTATTATTACTACTCTTGTTGTTAATTCTAGTGTTGTTAGTGTTATTGTAATTACTATTATAAATTATTATTAATGTTAGTATTATTATATTTATTTTGATATTAGTATTATCATATTTCATTCTTCCAACCCATTATTCCAAGAGCCCAACCCAATTCTCTTCTCTTCCCCTCTAATTTCTTTTCTTCTCTTTTATTTTCATTAGACCTAAACCCATGACCCAAAACTAAAACCCAAAACCCAATAGCCCATTAACCCATAACCCAAATCTTGTCCTAAAAATCCTAATTCAAATCCTAACCATATAAACAAATCCTAATCCTAACTAAATTAATCACCTTATTATCTATCTCCTCCTTCAGGCCAAGCTAACAACCCTACCGAGCTGCCGTCCTTCACCTCCGAACTGGGGTCCCTCCGGGAAGATCCCGAGCTCTGCATCTTCTCCATCGGAGCTAAGGCTCATCACCGGTCTCCTTTGCATCCTCCGCCGTGCCGCCTCGGAGCCACCCATGCTCGCGCCATGAGCCCTGCGTGAGTTCCCTTCCCTTCTTCTTCTCTCTCTCTCTCTCTCTCTCATTTAGATATGTATTATGTTTAAGGGTGTGTTCTATAGTTATTTACATGTGTGAATTAGTGTATGTGCTAATATATGTGTGTGCGCGCGCGCGCGTGTGAGTGGTGTATGTGTATTAGAGTGTGCATGGGTGTTAATGCGTGCATGTGTAATTATGTGCAATAATGTGTGTGTGTTGTGTGTGTGTGTGTGTTTGAGTCTGTGTGTGCTTGCTGTGTGCGTGAGTTATTTTGTGTGTTGTGTTATATTTGAGTGAGTGTGTGTTAATGCATGCGTGCGTGGGTTTGTGTATGTGAGTATTTGTGCATTTGGTGCATGTGTGAGTGTACGTGTATGTATATGGTGTGTATTTATGTACGGGCGTATGTTCGTGTGAGTTCGTGTATTTGATTACGTGTTACAGCGGTTGCAGACTTGTTCGTGCGATTCGAACTCGATAACGGGAGACTCGGATTTGTGCCCGTTATGGACCCGATACACTGGCGATTCGAAGACCGGCCCATAAAATGCTCTGGAGATCCTTATCGGTTCGTGAAGTGAATATTAGACAGTGATTCGGATCCGAAATTGCGTCATTTCATGTCAGTATTTGGTCTTATGTATTTCCCTATTTACTGTTACCAGTAGGTGTTCATGTAGCTATTCCTATTATTTCATATGATCGTTTGATATATTTGACCAGTATGATTACTCGTATCACTTCATGAGATATCGGTGAGCGTCCACTTTAATTATGTAGTTGATTTGATTATTTATCAGCGTCATTTCATTTGTAGTTGTTTACCACTTTTGATTAGGACTAGCTTTGGAATACCTTAAACTGTGACTTGATTCAATTTACTGATCAGCTTACCTAGTTCATATTTGAGGATAGACGGTATATTTTACGTGAAGTATTTATCAACCATTGTTTAGTGATTATTTTGATCGGAACTCATTTAGATCTTGAGGATGGCTTAGATAGGATATTGCTTCATCAATAGACCGATTTATCAATACTTGGATTGGTATTGACTTAGTTAGAGTTAGAGTTGATTGACATAAGAATGGTGTTCGTTTCAGAGGTTTTTGATCAGTGTTCTAATGAGATTGATGTAATTGGATACATAGTTGTGGGTATTCTCGGTTTCACCCCTGATTATACTGTTTGGGTAATGATGATCTTGTTGATTGTTGATTATCAGACATAGAGGCATTCTAGATTCCATGTTGCTTGAGGATGTTCTACTCTTTATTCATTCCGGCATCCGTTGACTTAGTTGATCTCGAGGATATATATATTTAGTGCTTCATGATTGGTTCTTGACTACTTTAGTTATTTCAGTTATATAGATGATCTAGATTTCATATTAAACGAGGATGTTACACTCCTTAGTTATGATCTTGATTGCATTGGATAACGATGATCGCTTAGATGTGATAGAGTATACATTTATTTCAGGTTGTTGAGACTTACATAAACCAGTGACTTAGAAGGTGGATATGTCAATGACTTTGAGGATCACAGTTGATTGAATATTTTATCCTGGATTATTCTGTTCATGCCTGCATGTTATTACTCATTCTAAACATCATGATTTACCTGAAAAACTTGACCGATTATACATGACATCTGCCTGATAATTATACTGTTCATGTTACTAAAGTTGTTGGGAAAATATTGTTACACGATAACAATACCCTCCTGTTATACTTGCTACATGTCCTGTTATACTGGTATCCTGATCACACTGTTGACATTGTTACTGTGATTATCACCGAGTTATCCCAATGACCTAGGTAATATGTACATTATCAACTTTGATAAACTAATAATATGATATTAAACAACTTACACTGGGACAGAGAAAATTGATGGAAGAGGCAATGTCTGTATTTTGGGTGGACCTAGGATATAGGTTCGCAGCCGAAAGAGGGTTCCACTATAGGGTTTCTTTGGGGTGACTGACACCCCATCCTATTTTTATTATTGTTCCTGTTATACATGTTACACATGTTACCTGACTTGTTATACATGTTACCTGACTACCTTGCGGTAAGACCTGGTTCAGTGCCAGGAGTTGGCCATGGTCTCGAGTATGTACGTGACCTACTTAAAACACAAACAATGTCTCCAACCAATCGGTTTCAATAGCATAGGATCTCGATTGGCACTTGTGGTGGGCGTAGTATGGGATGCGTCTGTTACATATGACAATTGGTGTTCGCTGACATAATTAATAACAAAACTGAATCTTACATTGACATTGATATATACATGTTATGATAGACACCAGACACCTGATTGTATACCAGACTTGACACATACTTTACGGTGTGCTATCCACATTATTGTTTATTTATTTTATGCATGTTACTTCTTATCCACTGTATTTTTATGGCAGTATTGTAGTGATATGTACACACTGTTTTTGCACGTGCACCTTTCCTTTTTATTTTACACGCTCATTGGGTCGTTTTCTGACGACCTTGGATTTGCACGTCCAGATTGGATACTTTATTCTATTGTTCAGGTGTTCGATGAGACCGTAGATGTTGCGAGGAGCTGGAGTTTTCCTCTACCCCTTCTGGTATTCTTGTCTTCTGATCATACACATGCATTACACGTTTTCATATCATATGTGTCACATTTCTGCATTTATATTTAAATAAAACTCTGCTATTAATATATTTTCATGTCCACTAGCGTGCAGAGTAATTAAGAAAGAAAAGAGAGAGTTTGGTAGATTTATCCAATAAAAATCCAAAAGTTCAAAAGAAAAGGGATCGATTCAAATTCAGAGTTTCTAGAAGCCATCTTATTTGAAAACCGAGTATATCAGATGAGATAAATACCAATTAAAATTCAAGAAAAAACAGATTTTTTGAAGACCCAATTGGTTGAGCTGAGGATAGAAGGATGTATCGTCAATTTCAGAGTAGAAATTCAAAATCTAAAAGGATAAAGGGATAGAGGATACATGGACGGACAAGCGCCCCTAAACCCTGACCCAATGGCCAGGATCTGGCCATGGAAATGTGGCCAAATTCGCTTTTTCGGGGCTGGGTATTTGAATTATGGGGAGCGTTTGCTCTCTCTATCTCTGTACTCTTATCCCTATCTGTTTCTTCCCTATATATACCTGCATACTCGAAGGCAGAGGGGCACCACTCTAGAGAGAGCTTTAAGTTAGTTTAGTTTAGGTTTTTCTTTTTTTTCAATGTAATTTTCATTTTTTATTTTAGGTTAGAGAGAGTTACACGAGAGAAGAAGAAGAATTATAATGAGAGTGATACTGATGTAATCTTTCTTTAAGAGAGAATTGTATTAAAGTGACATTAATGGAGTTTTTTACTTTCAAGTTACTTTTCTATTTTTCTTTATATTACTTCGCATCAAATCATGATATGTTATTCAACGATAAAGTCTTCTTCCTTTCTCTCTTTTCTATTTTTCTTTCTTAGATTGATCTAACAATTTTCAAGACCAACACTTTCTTGTTTTTCTCTAAACTTATTTTTTTTCTTCTTTAACAACAAATCCATCTTTTTTTTTAAAATTCTTCTAACTTAGATTAGTCTTAACTATTTTTATTTTCTTTTAAAACTGAAAAGAGAACTCTTAACTTGTTTTAGTGAATTAAAAGAAAAAAATTACTTACTTGCTTCCATCGATGTCCCTCCCTATGGATCATGACCCGTTAATTATAGGCTACATAGTAGAATTGAGGACCTAGCACTATTCTAAGAGTGTGTATTTTTCTGTGTGTAGGTTTGACTCGATTAAAATTTTGGCGCAGTTGCTGGGGAGGGACAATGAGTTTTCTTTCTTTTTGATTTACTTTAACGAATTAATCCCCTTTTCTTCTGTGTTTTAGTGTACAAAAGCTAATTTCAGAAAACAAAGAGCTGTAGTGGACATATAGCATACTTGAGCCTCTATTTTTGAAAGCAGAGCTTAGTGAACCTAACTATTGCCGTGAAAACGCGGCCATTGCCAGGTTTACGCGGCAAAGGAGGGAGAACTCCTAATTTGCTTTCTTGCAGGTTGCTTGATTTTCAGAGATTAGCCCTTTACAGTTATTAGTTTATCTGCTTAACTCATTTTGTACATATTTCTGACCTCAACAGTAACTTGGTGATTGTTAAATGCTAAACACGGTTTAGACTTTGCATTCTAGGACATCTGTCTAATTGCATTTACATTTTACATTACTATTGAAGAGTGCTAGAGCAAAGGTACGTCTGCATTGCATATAACTTAGGAAACACACTTGTATGTTATATTTCTTAGGTGTTATTTTTTGCTATATACTTGCACACGAGCACGAAAACGATCTAAGAGCATCATCTGTTAAACAATATAAGATGGGGAAGTCATTACCCTTCCTTAACCCAAAAACTATCTCCTCACTCACTAACCCAACCTAACTTAAAATTGAGTAGACGTTGGCCCTAAGGACATCTCGGACTCAAATAGGGATTGACCTAATGAGAAAGTTGTTAGAAGTTGACTCTTACCAAATCAGTGTCAAAGGTTGGTGATTGAGAGACGAAATCCTAAAGAATGCTGGTTTGGTATAATTAGGCCCGTTGCTCAGGTACGGATACCTCCCACTGGTCTTACCCCTACCTGGCCGATTAACTTGTGGTCAGGTTCTGCAATATACCTCCTATGGATAATTAACAGTTAGGAGTCATCTAGGTCTAAGGTGTACCCTAACTTAGGCTAGATTTTTTTTGTTTGTTTATTTGTTTGTTTTTGTTCTTAATATCTTTGTGATATGGATTACAATTATAATTTTTCTAATGCTTATAGTGATCCATACTTCACCCAAATCTCTTTTAATTCGAATATTACCAATCCGGCATTACATTACTTTAACCAATTAAGTATGCCAGATTGGTCTTATCTGAATCAATATATGCCCCAATCCCAGTATTATGAACAAGATTGGGATAATTATCACCACTTTTCACCGAGTCAGTAGGGATACAACTCCCCTGAGTCTTATTATCAACAACCTTCCCAACAAACAACTTCATATACTCCATATCAAGACCAACCTATAAAAGAAAAATCTTCTTTAGAAAAGAGTTTCGAAGTCTTTCTTGAGTCTACACGACAAGTACAAATTATAGAGGACTCATTCTCCTAAACAATTCCCAAATCCAAGATCTTTACTCTAATTTTCAAGTCCAACCACAACAAGAAGAACCATTGACTTAGAAAAGAGTTTGGAAGACCTGATTCAGTCTGAAAATAATGTTACCCAATCTCTCAATAGGCTAGAAGTAAAAGTGAGTCATTTGGTCAACACAGTTAATAATAGGAATGAGAAAACTCTACCTACCACATTTTTGACTATTCCTGATTCTCCTAGCCATATTAACGAAGAAGCATGGTATCTTGAAGATTTTAACCAAGATTCAATTTCACCACAAAGCTTTGAAATTGACCAGTACCAACCCATTGACAAATTGGCAAATTTTTATTTCAATGAGATTGAACTTGAAGATGAATGTGACGTCGATTCCTAATGTGTGATTTAGTTCTATTTTTTGAATCTATGCTGACTCTGGTATTCTTACCCAATTTGGACCCAATTCTGAAGCCAACACTTATTTCTATCCTATGGAGATTGAACATGAACCACTTATTTTGGATAGTCACATTTCATTGTTAGAAATGAATGTGAACTTGAATTTCATGATTTGGACCAAACTCATGAACCAACTCTAATTTTCGAACCTAAACTTGATTTGAGTTTTATTTCTGAGTCAGTAACATTTCCCATTCCCTTCATTGTTAAGCCCAAATCATCCATTTTACAAAATCACATTCCATTGTTGGACCAAAATTTAGATCAATATGACTCCGTGATGATACCCGAAGATTAGTCATATAACTAGAAAAAATTTCATGCTAGGATCTTGTATGATCCTATTCATATTGGGGAGTATAAAAATGTTAATAAGAAACAGGTCATAAAAGGTGAGTTTCATGAAAATTCACAGTATCTGGATTGGGCAGATTCGCTTGGCCCAATGAGGCCACCACCGGAACCTAAAAATCACCTAGAGGGGGGTGAATAGGTGATGGCTATACTTAATGGCAAATAATGCGGAATTAAAAACAAATTAGCAATAAACAATAACAATTAGATAAATCTGCAAAAGAGCAAACAATATAAGTGCAAGTAAGAGAGAGAGAGAGAGAGAGAGAGAGAGAGAGAGAGAGAGAGTAGAGTTTAGAGAGATAGAAGACATCGCAAACACAAAAATATGTTTCGAGGTTCGAGTCACTGCTCTACGTCTCCGCCTCCAACACGATGAAGGATTTCCAATATGAGCAATCCCACCGGATCGTCAATCGGTTACAAGTTCTTACTAGAACTCTTCGGATACACTTGTCCTCTCTTACGGTGCCGCAACACCAACTTGAAGCTCACTAGCTCACTCGAGGCCGCAACCTCTACAACTTCTCAATTGAAGAAAATGGTAATCAACACTTGATCACAATGATAGCTCACAAGCACAACCCTACAACTAAGATGAGGAAGTGAAACATTTGGGATTGTGTAGTGCAAATAGCAAGTGGAGATGTAGAGGAAAGGCTCAAGCTAAAACACCAAATTTTGGAAATAGTTGGCTCAAGAGAAAATCTTTTGCAAAGAGCTATTAAAAACTTTGATATAAGGCTTGTAAATCTTGTTGTTAAGTTATTTCATACTCCCACTATTTATAGGGGATGAAAACTAGGCTAGAAAATACAATAGATCTGTTGGGACAAGACCCAACAAAAGACAAAACAGAATCTAGCCGTTGGGAGCCAACTCAGCAGAATTTTCTGCTGCCGGTCAACAGCCAACGGTCGGATTTCTGACCGTTGGGAAAAACGGTCAACCGGACGGTCGATAGTAGTTCCTAAACAGAGAGTAAAACTCTTTGTCGGTCGACCGGGCCGGTCGACCGGAACAAACAGAGAGCACTGCTCTTGCAGCCGGTCGACCGGCCCGGTCAATCGAAGTGCACGCGTGCACTTTGGTGCACGTCGGTCGACCGCCCGGTCGACCGACAGAGCAGTTCTGCTCTGCCAGCGGTCGATCGCACGGTCGACCGGCTAAGGGCAAAGACAGGCTTTTGGATATCTTTTCAAAATCAATCTTTTTCCAATAAATTTTCATTTGATAGATAAATACAAAATAGAGTTCTAGGGCTTTGAGGAAGTAGAGTGTGATCATAGATCGACACCAAATAAATTAGAACTATATTTTGATAAAAATCTTTTCTAAAACAAAAAAACTGGTTTTTCCAAAACTTGTTTTTCTGAAAACTGATTTTTCAAAACTTTATTTTTCTGAAACTCGGTAAGAAACATGGTAATAAATATTTGCTAGAAAACACAAAGTAATATGAAATGTGTGTGTGTGACAATCCCAAAAGCTATCAACTTCTTTCATCTTGATTTTAACAAATGACTATAAATCCTAAATAAAATGGAAATAGATAAACATACAAATCTTGCAATAGTCTTCTCGATACGCTTGATCCTTAATCTCTTCTAGTGTGCTAGGCTCTGAGATCTAAATCTTCTTAGCTTTCAAATGTGTGAGTCTTGTGATGGAGCCGAAATGCAATATATGATTTTCCCTAAAACTTAATTAAACAATTTTGTTAATACCTAACTATATATGGTTTGTTATCATCAAAACTAGGGCTAATGGCCTTTGGGCCAACAATCTCCCCCTTTTTGATGATGACAAAACATATGGAGTTATTACAAATATTTTGTGAAGAGACTTCAATTGAAGCTCCCCCTTAACACATGCATATATAAGAATAAGACATAAAAGAGCTAAATGCATAATAAAAGCATATATAAAGGATATAACAGTTAGACTCATATGCTAACCATCTATGCATAATAAAGATACTGAGTTATAAAAGAGTATGCACAAATGGTTACCTCCATCCATCCAGAAATACCTCCAGCCTCCAAATAAGTGGTAGATGGTTGGATCAACAGGGAATAAGAAACAATACACAACCAAACACATATACCATATAGAGACAATAAGGATAACTGCCATATCAGAAATAAATATGTCCACACATGCTTAGAGGTTCATGCCAACCTCAAAAACCAAATACACACAAACACACGATGCATATGTCCATAAAACAAACAAACTACATATCCAAATACAGAAAATAGAAACTCCAAATATAAAAACTAACTCCCTCAAACCCTCAAAGAACTCCATCAAAATATCTCTCCTTTTTGTCATCAACAAAATGGGTCAACCCTCCTGAAAATTAGGGTCTTCTAGGGAAGCTGATGCCTCAGGAACAGCAGGAGGAGGAACCCATGCGTCGAAAGGAGGACCCGTGAGCGGAAGTGGCTATGAGCGACCACTCAAAAGAGGAGCCGCCAAGTGTACCTATTGTAGATGTCATGGACGCATGTCTGCATATAGCGAATGGAATCACAAATGTGGTTGAGATCATTGTCCACTCGCTGCTCTAGCCGATGAAAGTGAGCGGTCATCTGAGCGGACATCTGTTGGTTGTGCTCCCGAAGCTGAGTGGAGAGAGCATGATATGGATCAAAGGAAGCAGAAGAAGCAGAAGAAGATCCTGGAGCAACAACAGGAATGATAGGCTAGTGCTGAGGAGCAGGAGCACGCTCCCTAACATGCATCCTCTCAAGGAGAGTGCTGGTGAAGTCAACTGACGGTTCGATGGACCGTTCAGTGGAAAGATTGAATCTGAGTTGCTTTAGAAGAGGTGTAATAAGCATCCCAAAGGGCAAGTACCGGTTTGGGACCAAAAGATGATCAGACGTCATGTAATCGATGATGAGTTTAGGAACATTTATTCTAATGCCTTTCAAAAGGCAATAGACCAGAAGAGGAGCAGAACCCCTAGCGTGACTATACTCTCCTGATTTTGGCAGGAGGTTATAGAAAATGATTTTAGCTAAGACTTGGGCGGTGAGAGTATAATACTTCACCTCCTCATTCCTAACTAAAGCGGGGTTATCATTGTCGTGAAGCAAAATGGAGGTGGTGTGGGCAGACTCACCGTCAGGATAAGCAAATTCATGAAGATCTACATTATAAACATCTACCCCCTCACAGGAGAGGTGTGAAGATGAGCAAATTTATCAAGAGAAATATTTATATCTTTGCCGAAAACTCTAGACCTGATATGATTAGTTTAGAAAGACAGGTTAGAGTAAAAATAATGGACTAATTCAGGGTAAACTGGTTCTTTCATGGTGACAAAATGCTCAAGTGACTAGTACTCAAGATATTTGCAAGATTAAGGTGCTCAAAATCACTAAGCACCATAGTCCTACCAGAGATGACATTTTTATTGTTGATTATAGTAAATCTATGAGATACATTTTGGGAGATGAAGGGTTTTTTCCTTCTCAGATCTGGATCTTTTGGACATGTTGAAGGATTAAACAGGATAATAGCACGAAATAAAGATGGATAAACAAGAATAATAAAAAGAATTGAAAAGATTAAGGAGAAATTTGGTTATACCTCAGAATCCAAGAAAAATCCCTAAAAATTACAGATCTGGAGCCTGAGAAGGATTTTGACAATTTTGTGGAAGAAATTTTAGATTTGGAAAAGTTTTAATGGGTTGGATTAGGTTTGGGAGGAGGAGAATTGAAGAGGGGAGAAAAGAGAAAACCGGTTGGAGAAGAAAGAATGAGGGAATTTGGGGTTTTAGAGTTTATAAAATCGAGTGAGAAAACAGTTTACCCGACTCCCGGTCGACCGCCCGGTCGACCAGCTTCGGGCTAAAATCTTTTTTTTTATTATTCCAGGTTATCGCGGTCGACCGCGCCGGTCGACCGGGCCTATGACAGGCTAACTCGGTCGACTGGTCGGTCGACCGTAACATCCCAAAACAGTTAATTTTTTTAATTTAAAATTTTAATTTTCTTTTAAAAGGAAATTAAAGACTAATATAGTTTTACATATAAAACATGAAAACAATGTTAAAATTTTAATAGGCATGGAAAATACATAAAATTTAATTTTCTTATTTTATTTTATTATTATTAACAACATATTTCTTTATTTTTTTATTATTTTAATAATTAAGTAATAAATTTGAGATATTGAAGCCGAATACCCCTTTAAGGGTTCTGAACTTCTCCTCGATATTCCTCTAGATAAGAGTTTAGGCGCGCAATTGCTATCTCCATTTAGTTGCTTAATTATGATTAAATAAATTTTCATATTTGACAATAAAAATATTCATTTAACAAAAAAATCTTTGATACATGGACAAACAAAATGTGGCTAGAATAGAAAGCAAACTAAATACACAATCTCAACTATAGTCAAGATACAAAAAAAATAAGGGCATGCAAGTCTATATAATTAAAGCATATTATCACAAAATGAAACTAGCAAATCCTATGCATGTATAGGTCTAATTAGAAATAAAATTCTCAAGTAGAGAAGTTATCAAACCAAGGGCAATCTCCAAAATAGGTGCCTCTTTGATAGCGATGCAAGTGATGATTTGTTCGTTGAGCCTTGATGCATCCACCACCCGGGCACCATCTCCCCCTAAGTCTTGGAGGAGAATGACGCACCTGTATCAATTAAGTTTGGCGTGTCCTTTGATACCCAAATCTTTTTGGGTCCTGTGGGGTTAGTATTTTCTCGAACCCAAACATTTTTATTTATCATGTTTAATTTTGCATAACAAAATTTAGCCAAATGGCCTTTGTGGTCACAATGTGCACAAGTATATATTTTTTCATACATAAATGCATGCTTGTGTTGATGTGAGTGTGCATGCTTTTCATGGTGTGCGTTTGATGCATGAGGAGTGTGTTTCCTTTGGGTTTTTCCTTGGAAACATAGATACAAATTTGTTCATGCCAAATGCACACTTTTTCAAAGTAGTATCCAAAACCTCAATGCGTTTTTAAATTTCCAAAATTCATTTTTATTATTAGTGATACTTGGGCTTTTACCCTTATAAGCAGTTTATATTTTTAAAAATCCATTTTTATTTTCTCAAAAGATTTTGACAAATCATTTTTCTCATTTAAAACAATCTCAAATTTGTTCTTTAATAAATCATTTTCTTTTTTCAACTTTTTATTTTGAGTAAGAGAAATTTCATATCTATTTTGTAATTCTTCAAAAAATTGTGCTAATTCATCCATGATCATCTTCTAAAGAGTTTTCTAGGTTTACCTTAGAAGCTTCATCACCATGTGCCATGAAACACATGTGTGCGGTGTCGATATCCTCTTCGGATTCCGTCTCCGAGTCATCCCACGTGGCCACCATCACCTTCTTCTTCTTTTGCACGTTCTTGGAGGTTGTAGCTTGTAAAGAGGGGCAATTCGTAATTAGATGACCCATTCACGGACCTGTTTCCTCCCTTTCTTTTCAAGTCTTCCTTGAGATCTTCCTCTTTGGAAGTTGCTTTGTCTACCTTTCTTGTAGAATATCTTGCCCATTTTTCTAATGAGCATGGCAAAGTTCTCATCGTAGTCTTCCAATGATTCTTCTTCATCAAAGGAGGATGGAGTCGCCTTGAAAGCTATTGCTTTCTTCTTTGGAGCCTCCCTTTCTTCCCTCACCTTCATTTCCATCTCATGGGTTTTGAGATTACCGATGAAGCCGGAGAAGTCTATCTCCTCCCTATTGTTTAGCTCCTTGAGGGTGGTTGCCTTGACTTCTCAAGATTTGGGAAGAGCTCTAATGACCTTTCAGATCTTTTGGTCCTTATCAATCTTGTCACCCAAAGAGGATAAAGCATTAGTGATCTTGGTGAAACGAGTGAGCATTTCATCTATACTTTCATTATCAAGCATATAAAAATTCTCATAATGAGAACTGAGCAAGTCAATTTTAGATCTCTTGACTTGCGACATCCCCTCATGAGTAATGATAAGATCATTCCAAACTTCATAAGCAGATTTGTAATTAATCACACGAGAAAGATCATCTTCATTTAATACTTGTGTAAGTGCATATTGGGCTCTAGCATTGGCCTCATAGTCCTTAGCGGTTGCTTCGGACCGTGTATCTTCATCACCGTGAGGTTCAACAAATTCTTTGGTAATGGATTTGGCAACTCTAAATCCGAGGGACTTTAGGAATAGGTTCATTTTGACCTTCCAAATGGGAAAGTTCAACCCATCAAATTTCGGTGGGGATTTGATGCTAGAGAATTCGAGTGATGCCATGAAAACAAGTTAGCGCACAAACAAATAATAGATGCAACAAATAAATATAGCCAAATAAAGAGGATCTCCCTAAGGTGGTTAAACCAAAAGCTAGGGTTAGGCTCTGATACCAATTGAAAATCACCTAGAGGGGGGTGAATAGGTGATGGCTATACTTAATGGCAAATAATACGTAATTAAAAATAAATTAGCAATAAACAATAACAATTAGATAGATCTGCAAAAGAGTAAACAATATAAGTGCAAGTAAAGAAAAAGTAGAGTTTAGAGAGATAGAAGACAATCGCAAACACAAGAATATATTTCGATGTTCGAGCCACTGCTCTACGTCCCCGCCTTCAACACGATGAAGGATTTCCACTATGAGCGATCCCACCGGATCGTCAATCGATTACAAGTTCTCACTAGAACTCTTTGGACACACTTGTCCTCTCTCACGGTGCCGCAACACCAACTTGGAGCTCACTAGCTCGCTCGAGGCCGCAACCTCTACAACTTCTCAATTGAAGAAAATGGTGATCAACACTTGATCACAAAGATAGCTCACAAGCACAACCCTACAACCCAGATGAGGAAGTGAAACACTTGGGTTTGTGTAGTGCAAATAGCAAGTAAAGATGTAGAGGAAAGGCTCAAGCTAAAACACCAAATTTTAGAAATAGTTGGCTCAAGAGAAAATCTTTTACAAAGAGGCTAATCTATGAAAAACTTTGATATAAGGCTTGTAAATCTTGTTGTTAAGTTGTTTCATACTCCCACTATTTATAGGGGATGAAAACCAGGCTAGAAAATACAATAGATCCATTGGGACAAGACCCAACAAAAGACAAAACTGAATTTAGCCGTTAGGAGCCAACTCCGCAGAATTTTCTGCTGCCGGTCGACCGGCCGGTCGATCGCCAACGGTCGGATTTTCAACCGTTGGGAAAAGCGGTCGACCGGACGGTCGACCGTAGTTCCCAAACAGAGAGTAAAACTCTCTGTCGGTCGACCGGGCCGGTCGACCGGAACAAACAGAGAGCACTGCTCTTGCAGCCGGTTGACCGGCCCGGTCGACCGAAGTGCACGCGTGCACTTTGGTGCATGTCGGTCGATCGCCTAGTCGACCGACAGAGTAGTTCTGCTCTGCCAGCGGTCGACCGCACGGTCGACCGGTTAAGGGCAAAAACAGGTTTTTGGATATCTTTTCAAAACCAATCTTTTTCCAATAAATTTTCTTTTGATAGATAAATATAAAATAGAGTTCTAGGGCTTTGAGGAAGTAGAATGTGATCATAGATCAACACCAAATAAATTAGAACTATATTTTGATAAAAATCTTTTCTAAAACAAAAAATTAGTTTTTCCAAAACTTGTTTTTCTGAAAACTGATTTTCTGAAACTTTGTTTTTCTGAAGCTCGGTAAGTGACATGGTAATAAATTTTGCTATAAAATATAAAGTAAAATGAAATGTGTGTGTGTGTGTGTGTGACAATCCCAAAAGCTATCAACTTCTTTCATCTTGGCTTTAACAAATGACTATAAATCCTAACTAAAATGGAAATAGATAAACATACAAATCTTGAAATAGTCTTCTCGATATGCTTGATCCTTGAGCTCTTCTAGTGTGCTAGGTTCTGAGATCTAAATCTTCTTGGCTTCCAAATGTGTGAGTCTTGTGATGGAGCCGAAATACAACATATGATTTTTTCTAAAACTTAATTAAACAATTTTGTTAATTCCTAACTACATATAGTTTGTTATCATCAAAACTAGGGCTAATGGCCTTTGGGCCAACAGAACCACCACCTTGAAGTGACAATTTTTCATCCTTTCTCCTTTTTTATGTATTATTTCATTTCATTCATACATTGAGGTCAATGCATGAGTTAGATGTGGGTAAGAGTTTACTAACATACTAACTTTACTAATTTTTTTTTAAAAAATCCTTTCTTTAAAAAATTTTTTAAAATGAAAATAATACTTTGACTTATTTTTGTAAGAAATTAAGTTAATTTGAAGGAATAAGAGGATCATAATTAGGATTTCTTATACTTGGTCAAAATAAAATTATTTATTTGATTTTGAGGTTAGGAAGAAAGATTGAAAAAGTAATTTAGTATTGATTTTTACCTTAATGAAATATGCATACTTTATACACTTACACACTTAGGATTCTAAAATAAAGATTCTTATACCTTATTAAAAAATTTTAAAAAAAATCTTCTGATTAAACTGAGTATTTGTGCTTCATAAAGTATAAGTATTCACGCCTAAAAGTGGTTCATATAAATAAAAATTCTTAGTTTTGTGGCCTTATTTGCTCAAGTCCTAAGTCCTTGGGGTGTTTTCTCACCCGGTTCCCTAAAACTGTCTGATTTAGGAGTCACCGACTAAGGCTCGTTACATGGGCAAATTAGAAAGCCTAATAGAGCTAAGGGATATTACCGCTATAAATGTTAAAAAAAATTAAGACATAAGAGTTAGAGTTGCAGAATGCCGAGTCAAATTTTCACAATCACAAGGTGCATATGACTTAGGGCAAAATAATAGACTAGATGAGAAATTCAATTTTTATTTTTACCTTGATTGAAAATAAGTTTTTAAATAGAGACTAAGTTTAGAAATGACTAAGTTTTGATAATCCTATGAATTATAGATTACTTAGATTCTTACATTAATACTTCAAATATTTTTTCCTTCAAAATGTGTTTTCAAAAATATTAACAATTTATTTCTTTTTCTTTATGAATTTTGTGGGTGTAATCTACTGAAACCCCTCACGAGACAAAAATCGTCCTCTACGGGTAACCTAGAGGTTTCACGGATTGTTACACATGCTAAATGCAACCGTGATTCCTACAAAAGTGAGTTAGGTTAGGTCAGTTTAGCTTTTCTTTTCATTTTGTTTTCCTCGAGGACGAGCAAAAGATAGGTGTAGAGGTGTGATCATACACGTGCATTACACGTTTCATATCATATGTGTCACATTTCAGCATTTATATTTATATGTGTCATATTTTTGCATTTATATTTAAATAAAACTCTGCTATTAATGTATTTTCATGTCCAGTGGCCTGTAGGATAATTAAGGAAGAAAAGAGAGAGATTGACAAATTTATCCAATTAAATCCAAAATTCAAAAGAAAAAGGATCGATTCAAATTTAGAGTTTCTAGAAGCCATCTTATCTGAAAATCAGGTATATCTGACGAGATAAATACCAATTAAAATTCAAGAAAAAACAGATTTTTTTGAAGACCCAATTGGTTAAGCTGAGGATAAAAGGATGTATCATCAATTTTAGAGCAGAATTCAAAATCCAAGAGGATAAAGGGATAGAGGACACATGGACGGACAAGCGCCCTCAGACCTTGGCCCCATGGCCAGGATTTAGCCGCGAAAACGCGACCAATGCCGCGTTTTTATGGCCGGGTATTTGAATTAGGGGGAGCGTATTCTCCCCCTATCTCTGTACTCTTATCTCCTATCTGTTTCTTCCCTATAAATACCTGCATATTCGAAGGCAGAGGGGCACCACTCCAAAGAAAGTTTTAGGTTAGTTAAGTATAGTTTTTCTTTTTTCTCAATGTAATTTTTATTTTTTATTTTAGGCTAGAGAGAGTTACATGAGAGAAAAAGAAGAAGACTTATAATAAGAGTGACATTGATGTAATCCTTCTTTGAGAGAGAATTGTATTGAAGTAACATCAATGGAGTTTTCTGCTTTTCTTCATCATACTCAATCTAGCCAAGCACTGCATTCAAGTTACTTTTTTATTTTGCTTTATATTACTTCTCATCGAATCATGGTACGTTATTCAACGATAAAGGTAAGTCTTCTTCCTTTCTCTTTTTTCTATTTTTCTTTCTTAGATTGATCTAGCAATTTTTGAAACTAACATTTTCTCTTTCTTTTTCTCTAAACTTATTTTTCGTTTCTTCTTTACCAACAAATCGATCTTCTTCTTTAGAATTCTTCTAACTTAGATTAGCCTTAACTATTTTTATTTCTTTTAAAACTGAGAAGAGAACTCTTAACTTGTTTTGGTGAATTAAAAGAAGAAACTTACTTAATTCTTCTATGGTTGTCCTTCCCTGTGGATCACGACCCATTAGCCCTAAACTACATGGTAGAATTGAGGACCTAGCACTGTTCTAAGAGTGTGTATTTTTCTATGTGCAGGTTTGGCTCGATCATATTCCTTTTTTCATGTTGTTTCTTTAGTTTCTTTGATTCTATATCATTACCAGTCGTTATTCCATTTCTTTATTCTTCTGTTATCATGTGTGGTCATTCATATGTTATATTACAGTGTTATCATATTATCATAGAGATTTTATAACTTGTTCATGTTACTTTAGACTTACCGTATATATGTGGGGCATCTTCCTTGCGTATATACGTCACTGACTCTCGTCGCGACTCTGTTTTCATGTATTTTGGGAACCGAGACGTGACAGTATATGACAGTGGTTTTTGACCGCCATCATATACACGCTATGATGTCAGTTTTTGAAAAAAACCAACATCATATATTGGTTTTTGACGTTGCTTCCTTTTGGATCTGACGTTAAAAGTCCAACCTTTAATGTTGGTTCCCAGAGGAACCGACGTTAAAGTCCAAGCTTTTAACATTGGTTCCAAAGCTTTTAACGTTGGTGCCTATCTGGAACCGACGTTAAAAGCTCTTTTAATGTTGGTTCCAAATGGAACCAACGTTAAAAGTATATATATTTAATTAATTTATTTTCAAAAATTCCCTTGTACATTCAAATTCACATGCAGTTAATGGTACAGATTACACAAAACTGAGAGTTCACAAATGGTCACATACAGATTCACAGAAAACACAAAAATGAGATTCACAATACAGACTCACAACATATATGCACCAAAAATGAGATTCACTCCAATTATTAAAAATTTTAGCAGCATCTCCTCTATAATTGAGAGCCTGCCCTGATACAATATTATCCAATCGGCACAAATGCCTAACATCATTCACACGCACTATATTATCCATATACAATTATTCCACGCAGTAATATATATATATATATATATATATATATATATATATATATATATATATATATACATATATATATATTCTTCGTGTGAGAAATTTTCTCACACGAAGACCGTGAGAAAATCATATAAGAGCAATCATGTGGATGATTTGAACTATTCATCTTGATCTACATACTTTATTTAGGTTACCAATAAAGAATCACGCAATTCTGAGACTTTTTACCCATGCAATAAGCGGTTACAAAACATACATTATATTCATCGTATAATAAAGATGTCATTTGATGCATGAGTAAAAAGTTTCAGAATATCGAAATTTTTTAATGGTAGCCTAACAAGAGCATATAGATCAAGATGAACGGTTCGAATCATCCACGAATCTCTCTTATATGATTTTCTCACGAAGCTTATTTTGAAAAGTTTCTCATTTGAAAATTTTCCTATATTATACACACACACATATGATCTATTTAAAAGCCACATATTTAAAAGCTAATTTATATGCAAGTGGCACACCGACCTAACATCTAAACCCTCACCATGCTACCTGGTCGTCCCTCCTCATGCGTCGCCGCCTAGCCGGTCTATTCCACGCGCCGCCGCCTAGTGATGAGATACCTACCAAAAGATGATGAAAATATTAAAAAGTATATCACAAATATGAAACATGAAACAAGCACAACAAAAAATAAAACATGAAATAAGCACAACACAAATATGAAACATGAAGCAAGTATCACAAATTCAATTTCATGTAATTCTCTAAATATCAGGTATCACACATATCACAAATATACACATCACTGGATATGAACCTCTCACCATGCTACATGGTCGTTCCTCCTCGTGCGGCGCCGCCTAGCTGGTCTCCACCGCGCACCTCTGCCTGGCCGGCCTTCTAATGAGTTGCCTATGAAAAGATAATGAAAATATTAAACAAGTATCACAAATATGAAATATGAAACAAGCTATTATCACAATTACGAAACATGAAATAAGTATCACAAATATGATACATGAAACAAGATATTATCACAATTATGGAACATGAAACAAGTATGACAAATATGAAACATGAAATAAGTATTACAAATGCTTATTTCATCTAAACCCTCTAAGTATCAAGTATCACACATATCACAAAGATATGAAACCTAAAAAATACTTACTATTAAGCATACTCTAGAACAAATTTCGCCCATTTTTTGTGAATCGCATCCACTTCATCATCCGTGTATACTTTTTTTATTAAACTGCGAAGATATTAAAATTAGTAGCGTGTTTAGTTTAATATTAACAAAAATAAAAAAGTGACTTTATGTCAAATAATTATATATGTATTGGAATGTGATTCCATTGAGATGCAATAATCTCCCGCATAAACCACATCACGTAGTATCTGTAACCCTCGGTTCGAGAAATACATATCACCAAACTAGTACTCGATACGGCGTACAAATTTAATTTGACATTATTGGTAGTCAGCTTGAACTAGTTTTAGTTAAGATATCATTTTTTTAATATTTTAAATTTTTCAAAATTTTCTGAAATGTTTCTAGTTATTTTAAAAAATTTCTGAATCAGTGTCGACCGATATCGATAATCGATCTAAGATATTTAATTTACAAACTGAGTTGAATTTCTATGATCTACTTTCAAATTATTCTTTAAAATCATATTTTCTATTTTAGCATATTTTTGAGAATTTTTCTGAATTAATCAAAAATCTGACCAAGCCGGTGTCGACCGGTATCACCGATCAATTTCAGAATTTTTAATTTATAAACCAGATTGAATTTTTTGAATCTGATTTCATATTGTTCCTTCAGATAATATTTATATTTTATTAAAATTTTGATAATCGTTCAAAACTAGTTAAATTTTGACCCAATTAAAATATTAATTAAATAATATTAAATAATGCTTTTTCTTCTTTTCTCTTTTCCAATCCTTTTTTTCCCTTCCCCTGCAAGCCATCTCTCCCAACCGCCTCAATCCACCGACATCCCTCTCTCTATAAAACTCTTTCTCTAACTCTCACCATCTCTCTAACACTCTCTTTCTCTCCCTCTATCACTCTCTCTTTTTTTTTTCTCACTTACCCTCTCCTTAATTTTCCCGACCTACCTGGCTGCCGGTAGGCCAGACCACCAACCGTCGGCAAGCCAGGCCATGCCCCTAGCAACCCCTGCCCTCCTCCCTCCCTCTACCTATTATTTCTCTCTCTCCCTCTCTCTCTCTCTCTTTCTCTTCCTCTCACTTTCTCTCTCCCTCTCTTTAATCCACCTGCAGCTAGCCGCCACCGACGGCCATGGTGACCGCTGTCGCTGCCCCTGACCCAGTCCCACCGGTCGAGGTTGCCACTCCCTCCCTCCATCTTCCATTTCTTCTTCTTCTCCTCTTTCTCTCTCTCTCTCTCTTACTCTCCTTCTCTTTCACTCTCGTTCTCTCTTTGCATCGCTGGCGACTGACCGGCCAATCGCTGTCGATAATGCCTGCCTTGCTGCGCGGCCTTGCAGGGCCGCCGCCTCCCCTGTTGCTCTCGTTCACTCTCTCTCTCTTATTGGATCCTTTTGGATATAACCCACTAAAGCCAATACCATTAATCCTAAACCTTTAACCCAATTACCCACAACCCATTAACCCTAAAAACCCATATTCACTTAAACTAATGGGTCCAGGTTATTGGATCTAAACCCGACCCAATAAATAACCCAAACCCGCTTCTAACCCAATAAAGGTAATTTTATATAAAACCCCCTAAAAATTTATAATATTTAAAATTTAAACCTTTTTATTTTATATTTAACCTATTTTTATGTATTTTAGTGTTCGAGCCATATCTGGAGCATCCGAAGTCTGAATTAAATGATTCTCAAGTCGTTACGATCGTAAAAAAATGAGCTACATTCTTATACTAGCTATGTGAGTGCTCTATTTTTATAAGTTATACTTTAAACTATTAAATGGAAATTAATTGATTAAATTATATCTACCATTTAATAAATCATGTAAATTGTATTTATCGTCGAATAAATCATGCAAAAGATATAACACATTAATTAATATATGGATGTATGCTTGTTAAATATTTTAAATAAAATAATATTTATTGTGATTCATGATTTAATATAAAACGTAAATAAATTATTAATATATTAGTAATTAATAAATTGATAATTTCTAATATAGTTGTAATGAATTAAAGTAAATAATTATATATAATTCATTTATGATGTCAAAGTAATAATATAAAAAAGGTATAATAATACTGATTCAGCTGTAAATATATTAACATATATCCACATTACATCTATCACCATGACACCGTCACCTTACCGGACTAACCACTGATACACTAGACATATTACATCATGTTTCTAGATACTATTATTTCATGTACTGAATCACTGTTACATGATCACAGTTCTTACGTGTATTAGTATCAACGTTATACAGATACTCTAGGATACGGGATACTGTTATCACATGTAGATACTTGTTATACTGAACACTGTTCTTGCATATATTTGTAGACTTGTTACACAGATCCTATATTACACTGGATATTATTATCTCATTTGTATTTCACTATTACATAGATTCACTTGTATACACGTTTGGATTATTTCTGTATTTCTGTTACATGGATCATTGTTCCTGCTACATGGATTAATGTTGCTTGCCTAGTCTTGTAATACTGTTATATGAATATTGCCGGCATATCCTGTAATCCTAATATTGATATGATATTCCTGTTACTGGACATATAAGTTGTTAATATATGGTGTGTAGAATTAAGTGCCATATGATCTAAGCGACGAAGCCATCTCTAGAATTTCATATGTCATGTTTCTCGTTTCCCGTTATCTTATTTCATGCTATTTATAGAGCTCATGTCATGTTATCATCTTATATGTACCATGTACTATTCTGATTCCTGATACACTGTATAGTTTAAATATAATAAATATAACATGGGGATGAAGGAGACTTGACAGTTGACTAGATATATTCGGGTGGATATCTGGATCCATTATAGTCTCACTTCAGACGACATGGTAGTGCTGGCTACCGTCTGTTATGGCTCATTGAGCTTCCATTTCCCATTAGTTGTTTCGTCTGAGTGGGCCGGCCTTGGTCTCAGCAGTCAGGGGCTTGTTTAAAGTCATGATCCCGGGTATGAACGGGATATAGCCACCCGATTAGAGCTCTTCACCATTGGGTTTCCAATTAACATAATAAAATACTATAAACAATAGTGAGGTTGTAACGCCCCGATCCGGCGGGTATGGAGACGTTACTGCAACGTATATACGCAGGTCAGAAATACCCTCACGTATATACGCTAAGCATCAGTACATGCAAGAATCAGAGTACGGAAGCACGTGGTGCATTATACATTCCAACATATGAGTACAATTACAAAGTTATCACCAGATGTGACAAATATTACAATAATATTACATCACCGATAGGCGCAAATGCAAGAATACAAAGGATGTACAAGTATGAATAGTACAATATGGAGGCTCAGAGTCAAAACAGGAAAACTCTAGAGCCGAGTAGGGGGCCTGGAAGGATGGGGCTTCAGACGGTCTGCTGGGGATCCACGCTTCAGCTGCGCCACTCTGATCAGCAACTAGGGGAATCCACACGCTCCAAGCTCCATGACCTGGACATGAGGATCCAGGGGAGTCAGATAGAACTCCCCAGGCGAGTGATGATACGAATGCCAAGTGGCGAGCATAGGTAAGCATGCAGGAACAAGTAGATATAAAACAAGTGATATCAAGCAGGAACTACTCATGGTATGATAAGATAAGAGAAGGTAAAGAGATGAGAAGTAAAGTAGATAGGGCAACACCAGATATCTCCTAAACTAACATAAAACCGATAAAAACCGATAAAACCGAATAAAATCGATTACGAGCAAAACCGATTGTACAAGCTTAGGTCACAGTCCCATGAGACTAGTACCTCAAAGGAATAATCCAAATAAGGAAACCCTCATCTATATACCTTTATCCCATGTCACCGTAATCCGAGCGCGTACAACCCGAGTTACAAAATAACACATCAAATTGCATATTCGCATTTTATTATAATTGGGGCCGTCTAAGTTGTGGGCTTCAGTATGCGTCCCATTCCACATACCTCCACTTACAACTTATAAAGCAAGTTATTTGGAAACTGATAAAGTTCGATGAATCATGTTTCGGATGGGCCCCGTACATGCCCGGGACAACGGTCCAGGAGTATCCGGTGCTGAGCCGGAACGTACCGCTAGGTACCGGGACTTATTTACGCCCGAACAGGAATAGAGTATCGCAGATCCCATAGAAATAGGCCTAGGGCGTGTGCATACCCGGCAGGAATAAACAGGAGTAGGGGTGCCAGCACACCCCACGGAATCCCTGGTGGCCGCCAGGTGATCCCTCAAGTATGTGGCCACGCGCGGCTCGATAAGACCACCATAAACATGATTAATCAGGGCCCATCAGTTTCCCCCAAACCGGGTGCAAGTTGTCTTATTAGAATTTGTTATGTAATTATCAATTTACGGGAATAGCAGGAGCAGGACATGATCAGGAATTCAGGAGTACAGGTCACTGTATATAATACAGGATAACAGGTCACTGTATATAATACAGGATAACAAGTTACTGTATATAATACATGATAACAAGACAGGATTCCCGTAAATGTGATAATCACAGGTCAAGTATTAATATAACAGGAGTACATAACAGGCAAAACAGGAGTCATAACAAGCATAACGGGAGTTCATAACAAGAGATCAGGTACTACATTCCGTAATGTGATAATCATGAGTAGAGAGTCATTCATAACAGGTATCAGGTTTTATCACGCCAATGACAAGTGTTCATGCAGATGACAGGTGATAAGTCAAGCCATAACCTGAGACAGGTGGTATAACATGAGCCAGTGTCAAGTAGTAGCATGTCGGGTGTCAGGTGATAACATATCATGTGTTAAATGATACAGACAGGTATATGTCAAGAGTTTACATAACAAGCTTGTATATTGCAAGTGTTAGAGTAATAGTTGAGCATAATCAAGCGGAGCTAAGCGAGCTGGAAGTACAGACAGCAAACAGTATTTAACACTGGAGCGTCTGGCAAGGTTACCGGGACAACTCGGCTTAAAGTGCGAGTAAGAATTCCGACAGCATCCCGCCTAGACGAATCTAGTAGTAAAGTGCTGAGCGCTGATCATGATAACCAGGCGGAGCTGAAGAACCTGACGGTCCCAATCACTTCCCTTTCGAGATAGTGAGAGACCGGAGGCTGAAGGACGGAGAGACCTGACGGTCCCAATCACTTCCCTTTCGAGATAGTGAGAGACCGGAGGCTGAAGGCTGAGGGATCAAGAACGCTCTGGGTTTAAGCGCACTCTCGGTGGCTACCAGCCATCCCAGGAGTGGGCAGAAACCCAGAGTTCAACGACCACGAAGGGTCGGCCACGCATAGTATAAAGCAGTAAAATACATATAAACATGGAATAAAATATATGTCGACCCGACGAAGCGGGGAAACCCAAATGGAGGCGAGGACACTCGCCTAAATCACCGGAAATGCCGAAAGGTCTGAAATCCATGGAACTCGCGCACGCGCCATAAAATATAATAATATATAAATATTTAGAGGGAGAAAGTGAAGAGGATAGAGAAAGAGTTAGAGAGAGAAACCTAGAGAGAGAAATATATGGAAAGAGAGAGTGCACAGGGAGACGCGAGTTATGCGAGTGAGACGCGGGGGTCGCAGACGAGGGAGTCGCGTCGCGGGAATAGCAGATGCGGGAATCACAGACGCGGGAATCACGTCGCGAAGGTGCCACAAACGCGGGGTTCCAGACCCGCGTTCAAGTCAGGGCACGAGGAGAACACAGACGCGGGCATTAGCTCCGCGTCGTGTAGATACGAAAGGGATACAGACGCGGGCATGGATTTCGCGTTGCGTCGATATAAGAACGCGAAGGCCGCGTTAAGGAGTTGCCTGGACGCGGGGGTGAGATCCGCGTCTACAGAGAGAAAGAGAGAGACAGGGAAAGATGATTTCGTTGGTGGTGGTGTTATTTGGTGAAGGAGATAGATTTTAATGGAGTAATGAAAAGGAGGTGATGATGAAGGTGATGTTGGAGGTTTAAGTAGTGGAGATGGAGGTGGTATTGTGATGGGGAAAGTGATGGTGGAAGTGAAGATGGTGGTGGAAAATAGTAGAAGTGATGGTGATGAAAACGGTTAAGAAAAGATGGTGGTGGTGACGTTAGTGTTGTCGTTTGCAATTGTCACCGGAATGATTACCGGAATAATCGTGAACGATTACCGGAATAATCATCGGAGATGTTGCCGATGAAGAAGAGCTCGGCCCCAATCCAAGGAGGGTGGCCGGCCCTAGAGAAGATGATGGGGTGGTGGTTTTGTGGAGAGGTTTGTTGTGGTGGTAGTTTTGGAGAAGGTAAAGGAGAAGGTGGAGGCTTTGGTGGAGTTTTGGGGTTTGTGTTGGTTTACATGGAGATGGAGGAGGAAGAAGATGAAGGTAGGGAGTTTGGAGAAGTTGTGATTGTGGTGGTTGTGATGGAGATGAAGGAGGAGTTGGTGGTGGTTAAGGTTTTGGTGAAGAGAAAAATGAAGTGGAAAGAAGAAGGAAAGTTTATATAGGAATTGGAATTGTGAAGGTGATGTAAAAATATTTAGGGAGGGGGTTTTTTGTAAAATGGAGAGGTGAGGTGGCTCTCTTGGCCGGCCATGGTGATGGGAGAGGTGTTTGAGTGTTTTGGGATATTTTTGGAGAAGATATTTTTGGTGGAGGAGATATTTTTGGTGGAAAGTTGTAGAAAGTAATGGAAGAATGGAGAATTTGGTGGAAGGAAAAGGAATGAAAGAAAAAGGAAAAAAGGAAAATAAATTAAAAAAGGAAGATATTCTCTTGGAAGAAAAAGTGAAAATAATTAGAGTAGCGGATTCCCGGGATTTAGTTGCGGATGCGGAAAACTTTCAAAAAAATACCGAAATCGTCCGAAAATCAAGTATCTCGGAACGACCCGCAAAAATTCTCAAAAATCAAGAATATTATTCTAAGAATCATGGTGAAATTCGTTTCAAGAAATTTTTTATAGTTTTTAAATTAAAAATCCTGGAATTGGCCGCCAATATCGGTCGACACCAAATCTCGCAGAAATCTGATAAATTCTGAAAATTCCCAAAAAATGAATTAAGATAGTAAATATTATTCTAAGTAAATATGGGAAAACGGTTTCTCCAATTTTGACTCCATTTGCAAATTAAAAATCAAGGAATCGGTCAGCGGCACTAGTCGACACCGTTTTTGAAGATTTTCATTTTAATTCAGAAAAATTCCAAAAAATCACAGAAAATCTAAAATATTGGAAAATGATGTTTAAAACTGAAATCGGTCAAATCTAAATACTAGAAAGATCGAATCGAGCAATTCATTAGGATCGGGTTCTCGGTTCAGACTAGGGCTGACTCCGAGTCCGCGAATCCGAATCCAAGGCAAAACGATCATGTAATTATCTCATAATACAAAACAAACACAGGAAGTAAATCAAAAAAATAAGATCGAAAAATCTGAATACGCAACTAAGTACGTATTCCGGGAGCGGGGTGTTACAGAGGTCAAGAACGCTTGTTATTTGATCATTATCTTGTTCGGATAATGGTACTCGTATGCCATGTTCGGATGAGTTCGGCTGGAGTACAGGCTCCGGTATGAACTGCTAGTTGTATGGGATACTGGAAGAGATAGATTAAAATATCAGGCGGTACTAATTGTTATTATTGTATAAATAACAAGACTTGCTTGGTACATATATATTATTATTGTTCATTTATATTTATTAAAGTTCCTGACATTTTATCCACTACCATGTCACATGTATACTTTGTACTTCATGCATTCTCCACAGACACACTATTCATGTACACTCACTCTGTATTTCATGTATCCTTTGTTTTCATATATGCTTTGTAGACACACTGCTACTATATAAACACAACATTGTAATATGATTATTCTACGTACTTCATGTCACATGTTCTAATTCATCACGACACTATCATACTATTGTTGCTATTAGGTTAAATAAGAAATATTAAATAATTAAAACTTGTTACATGTTACTTAAACCCATTGATTTGAGTAGAAAATCACTCAATACTGTATCATATTATGCATATTCAAAAATATATATAAATGGTATAACTCTTTTTGATTATAGTAACATAATCCCTCAATATGATTTACCTATTATTTCATTTATTTACTGAATATATATTATTATTTGGTAGCACAGCCCGAACATGTTAATTGATATTAATGATATAGAATTGAATAATCTTGTAGAGGTAACACTGTTATAACATGCTTGGCATAGATAGTGTTAAAGTGCGAATATGATAATTATATTTATATACTGATTGTTAGTATAATTATATTGTATTACAGGAGCTTAAAAATGTATTATATATATTATCGTGATGATGCTACTATTGTATATATTATTGCTTCCTTCATTTACCACTCACTAGGTCACTTTCTGATGACTCTGAGTTTGCATACCAGGTTAGAGATCCGGGACTTCGTGGTACCTGATACTCAACGGGATATTAGTAATGTTGGCCCAAAGGCCCATCACTCTAGTTTTGATGATGATCAAATCATGTAGTTATAGTACTAATGATCTTGTGTTTATTTAGTTTCAAATTTATGATCAAGATCTTAGTAGGTGCGTAGCTTTAACAAAGGATTTAAAGTCAAGTTTTGGAGCTAGCACGGTTTGATTCAAGAGCTTGTTCATCAAGACCATATCAAGTACTCAAGAAGAGTCTAGCTCTATGGATCGTGTTTGGACCAAGTCAAGAAGATGTGAAGACTTCAAGTGAAGACCTTCAAGATCAAGACTTGTGTCTACGTTTGTTTTTATAAGATTTTGTTTTTAGAGTAAAATGTAAAGGATAGAATAGTTGGTGGATTGCTCAAGTATATCTTACACACACACACTCTTGATTTAGATAAGTTTTTCATAAAAGAATTTTATTTTGAAAAAATACAAAAGAGTTTTCTTTTAGAAAAATACCGGTTTGGTTTTTGGAATTCAAGTTTATATGTTTTAACCAAAACTAAATTTAGAGCTTAATGTCAAAAACATAGATATTTCATCATGTATGTGTTGTGGATCATTTCCATACACTCTATACTTTAAAAGTGTTAAAAATATCTTGTTTTTGTATTTGAAGAAGTTTTGGAAAAATCAATTTTGGAAAAATACAGTTTTTGTTTTTAACCAAAATTTTCAAGTTACAAAAATAGTTCAAATTATTTGTAACATGTCTTGATTTTGTTCAAGCATGTTTGATTATCAAAGTATAATGTTAAAACTATTTTTGTAGATTTTTCATAATTTTATGGGATTTTATGTGAGCCAAAATAACCTAGTTTAAAGTCCCAGGTTTTTCTATTCTGGCTTCAGCCGGTCGACCGACCGGTCGACCGAAGTCTGAAGTCGATCAACCGGGCGATCGACCGACGTGCACTAACGTGCACGCCAAGTTCTGGCTGGAGGCCGATCGACCGACCCGGTCGACCGTCCAGAGAGCTCTGCTCTCTGGAAAGGCCCTGGTCGACCGGGCCGGTCGACCGGACAGAGAGTCTGCTCTCTGTATCCAGGCCACGGTCGATCGGCCGGTCGACCGCTGGCATAACGGTCAGATTTCTGACCGTTGGCCGGTCGACCGACAGGCCAATCTGGCTCCCAACGGCTAGTTTTTCCAGCCCTATAAAGTGGGATTTTTGGGGGCTGTTTTCTCCAAGATTTTAAGTGAATTTTTACAACAGTTTTTCCTACTCTTTTAAGAGGTTTTCTCCACTTATATTAGAGCCAATATTTTCAATCAAAAGGAGAGTTTATCAAGAGCGTTTTAAAAGTGATTTTCTTGAGTTTTCCTCCACCATTTCAATCCTTGTTTTCTCACAAACACTTGAGCAACCCATTGACATATTCATTCTATAGGAGTGTTCTTGTGAGAGGATTTTAGGTGATCAAAGTGTTGTGATCACCAAAGTTCCATTTTGTACTTTGAGGAGGCGGACGGTTGTGTTTGCGGTGTTTCGAGTTCGTGTGTGAACTCGGTGTTTGAGGTGCGGTCTCGGCGAGCTTGTGGACTTGCGGTGTGTACGAGATTAGAGAGTCCAAGGAGTTCAAGTGTGAACTCGCCTTGTAGGTGTTGTGGCACCGAGTGACCCGGTGGGATCGATTTTAGTGGAAATCCTTCAAGTGTGAAGGCGGGGACGTAGAGCAAAGGTGCTCGAACCTCGAAACAAATCTCCCGTATTTGCGATTACTCGCTCTCTATCTCTTACTCTTGTCTTTTTTATCTTGCATGCTATTATTGTCTTTATCTTTATATGCTTGATATATTGTGTGCTTAATTGTATATGCTTGGAGATTGTTTGCTAACACTTGTATTCAACCAAGAGAGCCAACGCGGCACCTCAACTCTTATTTAGAGGAATCTTGAGGAGTTAGTCCAGAGCCCTTCACGGGAAAACACTCTTGTGTTATACGTGGTGTTTAGTGTAATAAGTTTTTAATTTGCATAAATAGTTTTTAATTCCGCATTTAGTGACCATTAGATTAGCCATCACCTATTCACCCCCCTCTAGGTGATTTACAATTGGTATCAGAACCAAGTGCTCTTGATTTGGGTCTTATAACCTAGAGTTAAAGATCCTCATTTTTAGGCTAATCACAATATTTGTACACACACCATGGATTTCATGTCACCTCCCACATTTGACATCCTTAACATCCAAATTTGGAAGGTTAAGATGTCTTTATACCTCAAAGCCCTAGGTATTCATGTTTATTTTGCCACTACTAGAGATTCCTATTGTTTAAATGGCAATAATATTGAGGCTAATGCAAAGGCCATTCATGCTTTAAAGTCAACCCTAAATGATGCATATTTATCTAGGGTTTCTAACATTGATTCGGCTTTTGTAGTATGGAATACCATTCTCTCCCTTGGCGAAAATGAACAATACTATGCGGGGAGCGACTCGGATGTTGGAAGTGATGCTTCCAACTTGTGCTACATGGTCCAAGGGGATAACCCCTTGAGGTAACTACCGAATCCGAGGTAGAAGAATATGTTGACATGACTTATGATGAGCTTACTTCATTTTGTCAACAATTACTAGAAAAATATGACATGCTTAGAAAAGATAATAAGAAAATGAAAAAGAAATTTGATTGCATGTTAAATGAAAAAGATTCTTTACAAGAAAATTTTGAAACTATTTCAAAAGAAAATGAAATTTTGAAAAATGAAAATATTTCCTTGATGTCTAAATTAAATGATCTTTGTGAAGGAAACACTAATTTGAAAATAAAATTGTTTTGGTGGAAAAACAAAAGGAAGTTGCTTTACAAGTAAACAACTCTTTAAAAAGAAAATTGGTTGAAAAAGAAAAAGTAAATGTTTCTAAAAAGAAAAAGAATATTGATCATGCTCTTCATGCCACAACCATTGATAAAAATGAAGTTAAATTTTTGAAAAATAAAATAAATTGTTTGAGCTCAACCTTGAGCACATGTGCATTTAACCATAAGAGATTGGAGTCCTTGTTTTCAAAGAAACAAACTCCACATGTTCATGCACATCACCCACATGCATATTCACTATTTGCACGTCATGATCACACACATACACATATGCATCCTAAGGTGTACAAATGTACACATTGTGGCCGCAAAGGCCATTTAGCAAAGTTTTATTTTGATAAGTTACATCATATTAATTTTGCTAATAATAAAAATGTTTAGGTTCCTTACAAAGCTAACCCTCAAGGACCCAAAAGAAAATGGGTACCAAAATTTCCACCTTGTGTTTTTGATGTAGGTGAGGGCTCTCACATGACGTGAGAGGATGGTGCCTTGGTGGTGATTGCACATGGACTTGATGGACATACTTTTGATGCACCACTATCAAGGAGGTTTGGTGGGACAACCACCATGTTTTGGAGACTTAGAGCATAGTTCATTGATTTGGTAACTATCTCTAAACTCTTACTTTGTTTACATGCTTATTCATATATGATATTTTTAGCATGTTCATGTTTTATTTGTTTTGTGCTTCATGTGGTAAATACTAGTTTAAATGTAGTTTTTATCAAAACTTGGATGTATACTTGTACAAATAGTGAGCAACAAATTGATCCATATATGTTTGCACTTCATTATTCATTTGTACTCACTATATGCACATGTATAGCCTAGTTTTGATGATTCTCTCATTTACACTTGTTTTGCCTATTTTCATGTTTTACTTCATGTATATGTATTTTGTATTCAAATCTAATAAATATACATGTATACCCTATGAGTCATTTGCCTTCATGCAATTTACATTATGGACTCTTTTTATGTTTGGGATATGTATGCATATTGTTAGGAATGAATAAAAACATACATATACCTAGAAGTTTGTTTTTAAGATGAAAAATGAATTTTTATGATTTTCATCTTTATATGAAAAATAAATTTTCATGTTTTGTTTGAAAAAATGTTATTCATGTTTGTTTTTGAGCTTCATTGATTATCTTCATGAAAAATGCTAATTACATGATTTTTGTACACTCACACTTTATTTTGTTTATTCATGACTTTATTTCATGATTATTTTTTGAGCCTTATAAATTTCGAGTGTCATTTCTTGTGTATTTAGTATGCTTCATGGACATATATATTTGGTTTCATGTTTTTTGAAGGATCTTTAACTAGTTTTTCAAAATTACTTTTAACTAGTTATTGTTTTTCAATTGTTAGTTTATGAGTTATATACTTGATTTACATTGTTATTTTCAATTAGTATCTCAATTGATATTCATTTTGTATATACTCATATTTTGTTTCCTATATATGTATGCTTCATAATTTCTATAATATCAATTTGTATTGGTATTCTCTTTTCATACATATATATGATTTATTTGTGCTTGATTAAAAATTGGTATTTTTATTGATATAAAAAATGTGTAATAATCTTCAATTGGTATCTATTGATTGCAATTGGTATCAAAATAATTTTCATTTGGTATCAATATGATTCTATTTTTGATTAAAAAAAATTTTCAAAATTTGTAATGTTTATTTACAATTGGTATCTTAAAATTTGATTATTTTACAAATGGTACTTTTAAAAATGTTTGTTTTGTATTGCCTATATGCAAGGGGAGCTTAACATCTCTTCTACATATAGATTCATGTTGAGTGTATCTTATATTGAGGAGCTTGACAACTCTTCTTTATGTGGTACACGTGTGTAGGGGGAGCTTCACATCTCCTCTTATGCATTACATATTATGCGTTATGTGAATTAGGGTTTGTCATCCCTCTTTCATGTAATGTATATGTGTGGGGAAGTTAACTTAGCGTCTTCCTCTTCATGAATGTATATCGCATATATCCTTTATTGATTTGTTTAATGTCACCCCTTTTATTGATTTTTGCTTTTAAAGGGGGAGAACATTTTGTTTTTTACTTTAACCCCTTTGTTGATGATTGACAAAAAGGGGGAGAAGTATTTGGTATATATATGCATGTTTTCCTTACTTTATTCATAAAGGGGAGAAGGATTTATATTTATGCATATATGTTTTGTATTGCAAAAAGGAGAAAAAGAATTTGATGAGTTTTATGCATGTTTATCCCCATATATTTGCATACATGTTTGTTTAGATTCATGTGCTTCATTGCCATATATTATCGTTTATTGTGATGCATGAGTTAAGGGGGATCTTCCTTGAAGTTTTACTTTAATCCATGCATATATAACTTCATGAGTTTTGTCATCATCAAAAAGGGGGAGATTGTTGGCCCAAAGGCCCATCACTCTAGTTTTGATGATGATCAACTCATGTAGTTATAGTACTAATGATCTTGTGTTTATTTAGTTTCAGATTTGTGATCAAGATCTTAGTAGGTGCGTAGGTTCAATAAAGGATTTAAAGTCAAGTTTTGGAGCTAGCACGGTTTGATTCAAGAGCTTGTGCATCAAGACCACATCAAGTACTCAAGAGGAGTCTAGCTCTATGGATCGTGTTTGGACCAAGTCAAGAAGATGTGAAGACTTCAAGTGAAGACCTTCAAGATCATGACTTGTGTCTAGGTTTGTTTTTATAAGATTTTGTTTTTAGAATAAAATGTAAATGATAGAATAGTTGGTGGATTGCTCAAGTATATCTTACACACACACACTCTTGATTTAGATAAGTTTTTCATAAAAGAATTTTTATTTTGGAAAAATACAAAAGAGTTTTCTTTTAGAAAAATACCGGTTTGATTTTTGGAATTCAAGTTTATATGTTTTAACCAAAGCCAAATTTAGAGCTTAATGTCAAAAATATAGATATTTCATCATGTATGTGTAGTGGATCATTTCCATACACTCTATACTTTAAAAGTGTTTAAAATATCTTGTTTTTTTATTTGAAGAAGTTTTAGAAAAAACAATTTTGGAAAAATACAGTTTTTGTTTTTAACCAAAATTTTTAAGTTACAAAAATAGTTCAAATTGTTTATAACATGTCTTGATTTTGTTCAAGCATGTTTGATTATCAAAGTATAATGTTAAAACTATTTTTGTAGATTTTTCATAATTTTATGGGATTTTATGTGAGCCAAAATAACCTAGTTTAAAGTCCCAGGTTTTTCTGTTCTGGCTTCAGCCGGTCGACCGACCGGTCGACCGAAGTCTGAAGTCGGTCGACCGGGCGGTCGACCGACGTGCACAGACGTGCACGCCAAGTTCTGGCTGGAGGCTGGTCGACCGATCCGGCCGACCGTCCAGAGAGCTCTGCTCTCTGGAAAGGCCCTGGTCGACCGGGCCGATCGACCGGACAGAGAGTCTGCTCTCTGTATCCAGGCCACGGTCGACCGGCCGGTCTACCGCTGGCACAACGGTCAGATTTCTGACCGTTGGCCGGTCGACCGGTCGGTCGACCGACAGGCCAATCTGGCTCCAACGGCTAGTTTTTCTAGCCCTATAAAGTGGGGTTTTGGGGGGCTGTTTTCTCCAAGATTTTAAGTGGATTTTTACAATAGTTTTTCCTACTCTTTTAAGAGGTTTTCTCCACTTATATTAGAGCCAATATTTTCAATCAAAAGGAGAGTTTATCAAGAGTGTTTTAAAAGTGATTTTCTTGAGTTTTCCTCCACCATTTCAATCCTTGTTTTCTCACAAACACTTGAGCAACCCATTGACATATTCATTCTATAGGAGTGTTCTTGTGAGAGGATTTTAGGTGATCAAAGTGTTGTGATACCAAAGTTTCATTTTGTACTTTGAGGAGGCGGACGGTTGTGTTCGCGGTGTTTCGAGTTCGTGTGTGAACTCGATGTTTGAGGTGCGGCCTCGGCGAGCTTGTGGGCTTGCGGTTGTACGGGACTAGAGAGTCTAAGGAGTTCAAGTGTGAACTCGCCTTGTAGGTGTTGCGGCACCGAGTGATCCGGTGGGATCGATTATAGTGGAAATCCTTCAAGTGTGAAGGCGGGGACGTAGAGCAAGGGTGCTCGAACCTCGAAACAAATCTCCCGTGTTTGCGATTGCTCACTCTCTATCTCTTACTCTTGTCTTTATATCTTGCATGCTATTATTGTCTTTATCTTTATATGATTGATATATTGTGTGCTTAATTGTATATGCTTGGGGATTGTTTGCTAACACTTGTATTCAACCAAGAGAGCCAACGCGGCACCTCAACTCTTATTTAGAGGAATCTTGAGGAGTTAGTCCAGAGCCCTTCACGGGGAATTCGGCTACACTCTTGTGTTATACGTGGTGTTTAGTGTAATAAGTTTTTAATTTGCATAAATAGTTTTTAATTCCGCATTTAGTGACCATTAGATTAGTCATCACCTATTCACCCCCCCTCTAGGTGATTTACAAGTAAGACACTCGACGTTTTTATTATTCATAGATATCTTTATTATCCAGTCTTTATTTCCTTATTTATTCATATTTTCATTTCAATCATGATCACTGACCCCTTTTGCAGGTATTCTTGTACTTATTTAGTGCTGAAATAATTGTGTGTATTGTATTTATTCTCTGTACTGAGTCTTGGAGTACTATGTGAGGGTATTTTCGCCCTGCGTATATATGTCACCGTAGCATTCTCGTATCCGCGGGATCGGGGTGTTACAGATTGGTATCAGAGTCTAGGTTCACACCTAATGTGGGTAACCACCTATATCAATAGTCTAACTCTTACCAATAGCACTACTAGATTCCGATTATAATTAATCTGTATCTGAATTTGAGAATACCAGCTACGAGTACAAGAATGTCATTTTGTTGAAAATCTATTCCTTTACTCATTCTATTCCTTGATTTCAGTTGTCATCTGGAGTATTTTGATTCCTTTCCGCTTTCTTGTCATCCTTTTGTTTCCAATCTCTATCTTAGATTCATGACACTAGTCTTCTACTAGTCTTTCTATCCCGAGTTTCATTTTAAATATCAGAGTAGCGCAGCAGAAGCGTCATAGGACCATAACATTCAGGTTCCAGGAACTGTAGATATTGTTCTTCCACCTGAATTAAAATTTTGAGGACAAAATTTTTTGTAAGGTGGGGAGAAGTGTAACCCTCGATCCTTGAAATACGTATCACTGTACTAGTACTCAATATAATGTACAAATTTTATTTGACCTTTCTAACAGTTAGATTGAACTACTTTTAGCTCCAGATAACATTTTCCAATATTTTAGATTTTTCAGAATTTTTTGAATTTTTCTGGATTATTTTGAAAATTTTCCTAATTAAGTGTTCACTAATACCGATAATCGCTCTAAGATTTTTAATTTATAAACTGAGTTGAATTTCTACAATTTGGTGCCAAATTATTCTTCAAAATCATATTTTCTACATTAGATTATTTTTGAGAATTTTTTTGAATTAATCAAAAATCTAGCCAAACCGATGTCGACCGATATCACCGATCAATTTTAGGATTTTTAATTTGCAAACCAGACTAAATTTCTTGAATTCGATTTCATTCCTTCAGGTAAATTTTTTTACTTTACTAAATTTTTGGGAGCTACTCGAAACTAGTCAAATTTTGACTTAATTAAAATATTAATTAAATAATATTAAATAATACTTTTTCTTCTTTTCTCTTCTCCAATCTTTTTCTTTCTCTTCCCCTGCAAGCCATCTCCCCCAACTGCCTCAGTCTATCGATCTCCCTCTCTCTATAAAACTTTTTCTTTAACTTTCACCATCTCTCTAAAACTCTCCCCCTCCCCCTATCCCTCCTCTCTCTTCCTTTCTCACTCACCCTCTCCCTATTTTCCCCAACCCACCTGGCTGTCGGCAGGCCAAACCATCGACCGCCGGCAGGCCAGGCCGTGCCCCCAGCAACCCCTGCCCTCCTCCTCTCTCTATCATATTTTTCCTCTCTCCCTCTCTCTATTTTTCTCTTTCTCTCACTTTCTTTCCCCCTCTCTTCCACCTGTAGCCAGCCGTCGCCGGCGACTATGGAGGCCGCCGCCGCCGCCCTTGACCCAGTCCCGTCGGCCCAGGCTACCACCCCTCTCCCTCCATCTTCCAGTTATTCTTCTTCTACCTTTCTTTCCTCTCTCCCCCCCCCTCTCTCTTTCTCCTTCTCCTTCTCTTTTTCTCTTATTTCTCTTTCTCCATCACCGGCGACTGACCGACCAGTCGCCGCCGGCGACGCTGGCTGCCCTGCCACGCGGCCTTGCAGGTCGCTGCTCTCCTGTTGCTCCCCTTTCCTCTCTTGTTCACTCGCTCTCTTTCTTATTGGATCCTTATGGATCCAACCTACTAAACCCAATACCCATTAATCCAAACCCTTTAACCCAATTATCCACAACCCATTAACCCCAAAAACCCATATCCACTTAAACTAATGGGTCAGGGTTATTGGATCTAAACCCGACCCAATAAATAACCCAAACCTGCTTCTAACCCAACAAAGGTAATTTTATATAAAACCCCCTAAAAATTTATAATATTTACAATTTAAATCTTTTTATTTCATATTTAACCCATTTTTTGTATTTTAGTGTTCGAGCTATATCTGGAGCATCCGAAGTCTGAATTGGACGATTCTTGAGCCGTTGCGATCATAGAAAAACGAGCTACATTCTTGTATTAGGTATGTGAGTATTTTACTATTACAAGTTATAATTTAATCTATTAAATGGCAATTAATTGATTAAATTATATTTGCCATTTAGTAAATCATGTAAACTGTATTTACCGTCTAATAAATCATGGAAAAGATACAACACATTAATGAATATATGGATGTGTGCTTGTTAAATATTTTTAATAAAATAATATTTATTGTGATTCATGATTTAATATAAAACATAAATAAATTATTAATATATTAGTAATTAATAAATTGATAATTCTTAATATGGTTGTAATGATTTAAAGTAAATAATTATATATAATTCCTTTATGATGTCACAGTAATAACATAAATATGGTATAGCAATAATGATATATATGTAGTTATATTGACATATATCCATGTTACATCTATCACCATGACACTGTTACCTTACCAGACTAACCACTGATACACTAGATACTACTATATCATGTTCCTAGACACTATTATTTCATGCACTGTATCACTGTTACATGGCCATAGTTCTTACATGTATTAATATCAATATTACACGGATACTCTAGGACAGGGGATACTGTTATTACATGTGAATACTTTTTATACTGAACACTGTTATTAATGTATTTGTAGACTTGTTACACAGATCCTTTATTACATTGGATATTATTATCTCATTTGTATCTCACTGTTACATAGATTTACTTGTATACATATTTGGATCGTTCCTGTATTCCTTTTGCATGGATCATTGCTCCCGCTACATGGATTAATATTGCTTGCATAGTCTTGTAATACTGTTATATGAATATTTCCTACATATCCTGTAATCCTGATATTGATATGATATTCTTGTTACTGAACATGTGAGATGTTGATATACGGTGTGTGAAATTAAGTATCACGTGGATCTAAGCCACGGGAGTTATCTCTAGAATTCCACATGTCATGTTTTCTGTTTCTCGCTATTTTGTTTCATGCTATCTATAGAGCTCATGTCCTGTTATCGTGTTACATGTACCATGCACTATTCTTGTTCGTGATATACTGAGTAGTTTAAATATAATAAATATAACATGGGGATGGGGGATACTTGATGGTTGACTAGATCTATTTGGGTGGATGTCTGGATCCATTATGGTCACACTGCAGGGGATGTAGTAGTGCTGGCTACCGTCTGTTATAACTTATTGAGCTCCTGTTTTTCGTTATTTGTGTTGTGACAAAATTGATATTTTATGATACCAATTGTTACTCTTAGGGTCGACATTTGTGGAACTTGACAATATGATCAGTACTTGCAAAAAAAATATTGTAAAGCAAATTAGCAATATCTAGACAAAATAGTAATAAGAAAGAACACGAGGTTTTAACGTGATTCGGCCCAAACTTGGCCTATGTCCACGGGAGAAAACTTGAGAGAGCTTTATTAATAACTTGGTACAAAGATATCTGACCTTCCTCTTGATGCAACAAGAGTATCCACCTTCCTCCTTAATTTAGACTTAGATTATAAGAGTATTACCTTATATCTATGCACTTTCATCTTACTTCTCTCTTTGCTTGGCTTCCTTCTGATCTCCTTGGTGTTCTCAACCTTTTTTCTCCTTGAGATCAGCTTGGTTGAGGTAATTATAATGCTTGGTAACAACCTTTATTTATAAGATTTTACAATACAACTCCTATTTGGGCTACGAGATGATCTTAGCCTTTAGATGGTTGAAGAATCTTGATTAATCTTTTTAAGAGTTGATCTTCTTGATCTAGAAGGATTCTAGACCCTTTAATCTTTAAAAACAAACCTTCATTGAATAAGAATTTAATCCAATTTGTATCCTACCAGAATAAGGAAACTCGCAAGCGCCTGAAAAGGAAACTGTTTTACCTTGATTTGCTTCTTCTGCTTTAAGTCATCGTCTTCTCCAACTCAATTGAATTTTCTTGAACCATCATCTCCTCTTGAAAATAAGACAAAGTTCTATAATCTCCACCTTGACTTACTTTTCAAGCCTTTAGTAAAATAACTTGAGATTTTGGATTAATACCTTGATTCTTTTCTTGATTGTAACCGTGCCTTGAAGCCTTTAATTTTTGCCCCCTCTCTCCGGGGCCTTTGGCTGATTTATCGCCATGGCTTGGACCATCTCGGGTCTTACTCGAATGCGTCCTTTCTCCTTCCCGCTACACTTTGACCCGGTTCACGTCTCGTTGCAGTCTTCCTTGAAGCTCCACCTCGCGATAAACTTTCTTCCAAGCTTATCATTGAAACTCCACCTCGAACTGAGTTTCCTTCTTTCAGCTTGTATAATCCTTCACACTTCTCTCCTTCCAGGATTACCCTGTCTCCTTGGCTAACTGTGACAATGCCTTATTGCACTTAGATCCAGCATCCTTCTTCGTCGAGCACCATTATGGATATTAGATTATAGCGTGCCTCCGGGACATACCGGACTGCCTCCAGAGCACGCACCGTCCCATCTCTTTTTGTAACCTTAACTGTCCTAGTACCAATGACCTTGCAAGTAGAGCCATCTATCATCTTGACAATCCCTTCCTTCTTTGTAACTAAGGAGTTGAACACTTCCTTTTGGAATATACATGAACCGTACTATCTGAATCAAATATCCAACCTTTTCCTTGAGAAGTGTTATCTTTGTTGGAGTCCATTAATACTTTAGTTTTCTCTAAACCGCTCAATGCTACGCTTGCCTCTGTAGTTTGCCCCTTCTTCTTCAACCACTCTTACCAATGCTTGCAGTCATTCTTCCAATGACCTTCCGTGTGATACAAGTGACATGCCTTTGACGAGCTTGGACCTTTCTTTTCTTCTCTTTCTTTTCTTCTCGTGACCACCAAACTCTATCCTGTCAGCTCCTCTTAATTTGGCCTTTTCTTAATCTTATTAGATAATAGAGTTGACGTGACCTCCTCTAAAATAAGAGTTTCCTTACCGTAGAGCATGGTGGTGACGATGTGATCATATGACTCTGGAAGCGAACTGAGAAGCATCAACGCCTTGTCTTTTTCGTCGATCTTGACATCAACAGCTAGAAGCTCATTGATAACCTTGTTGAAGAAGTTTAGATGTTCCAACACCACTGTCCCTTCATTCATGCGTAGCCCCTATAGTTGTTTCTTGAGATACAGTTTGTTGGAGGGGCTTTTCATCATATACAACGTCTCTAATTTTGACCACAATCCTGTAGCCATTTCTTCATCCATCACTTTGTACATCACCTCGTCTGTGAGACATAGTTGGATCATGCTTGCCGTCTTTAGATCCATCTCCTTTCAATCCTTATTTGATGTACCTGCAGGTTTTGCTGACTTACCTGCAAGGTCTTAAGAAGACCTTGTTGCTCCAGCAACGCTTTCACCCTCTTTTGCCATAAGCCTAAGTTTCCTCTGCTATTGAACTACTCGACCTCGAACTTTATCATAGAACTTTCTATCCTCGACATATCTCCCTTCGTCAACCTTTAGCTCTGATACCAATTGTTATAACAAAATTTAATATTCTACGATACCATTGTTACTCCCAGGATCGACGTTTGCGAAACTTGACAATATGATCAGTACTTACAAAAAAACTATTATAAAGTAAACTAGCAATACCTAGACAAAAGAGTAATAAGAAAGAACACGAGGATTTAACGTGGTTCGGCCCAAACTTGGCCTACGTCCACGGGGAGAGAACTTGAAAGAGCTTTATTAATAACTTGGTGCAAAAAGATCTAACCTTCCTCTTGATGTAACAAGAGTATTCACCTTTCTCCTTAATTTAGAATTAGATTACAAGAGTATTACCCTATCTCTATGCACCTTCACCTTGCTCCTCTCTTTACTTGGCTTCCTTCTAATTTTCTTGGTGTTTTTCACTTTTTTTCTCCTTGAGATCAGCTTAGTTGAGGCGATTACAATGCTTGATTACAACTTTTATTTATAAGATTTTATAATACAATTCTTATTTAGACTATGAGATAATCTTGGTCTTTGGATGGTCGAAAAATCTTGATCAATCCTTTTAGAAGTTGATCTCCTTGATCTAGAAGGATTCTAGACCCTTTAATCTTTTAAAACAAACCTTCATTAAATAAGAATTTAATCCAATTTGCATCCTACCAGAATAAGAAAGCTCGTAATTGCCTGAAAAGGAAACAGCTTCACATTGATTTGCTTCCTCTGCTTCAAACCATCGTCTTCTCTAACTCAGTTGAATTTTCTTGGACCATCGTCTCCTCTTGAAAATAAGGCAAAATTCTAACAACTTGTTTCGCCTTAGCAGCCGACCCTTGTCTCAGTAGCTAGGGCTTGTTTAAGGCTGTGATCCCGATATGCACGGGATACACCCACTCGATTTGAGCTCCCTTGACCATTTGGTTTTCGATTAACATAATAAAACAGTATAAAATTAGTTACGTCAGGAACACTTATTATTTGGTCATTATCTCGTTCAGATAATGGTACCCGTATGACATGTTCAGATGTGTTCGACTGGAGTGTGGGCTCCGGTATGAACTGCCAGTGATATGGGACACTAGAAGAGATTGATTAAAATATCAGACGGTACTGATTGTTATTATTGTATAAATAACAAGACTTGCTAGGTACATATATATTATTATTGTTCATTTATACTTATTACAGTTCTTAACATTTTATCCACAACCATGTCACATGTATACTTTGCACTTCATGCATTCTCCACAGACACACTATTCATGTACACTTGCTCTGCATTTTATGTATCATCTGTTTTTAGATATGCTTTGTAGACACACTACTATTGTATAAGCACAACACTGTAGTATGGTTATTCTGTGTACTTCAAGTCTACATATTCATATTCATCACGACACTATCATGCTACTGTTGCTATTAGGTTAAACAAGAAATATTAAATAAACTTGTTACATGTTACTTAAACCCATTGATTTGATTAGGAAGTCACTTAATATTTTATCATATTACACATATTGAGAAATATATATAAATGGTATAACTCTTATTGATTATAATAACATAATCCCTCAATATGATTTTCTATTATTTCTTTTATTTACTGAATATATATTATTATTTGGTAGCCTAGCCCAAACATGTTAATTGATATTAAGATAATTTCGTAGAGGTAACACTGTTATAACATGCTTGGCATAGATAGTGTCAAACTGCTAATATGATAATTATATTTATATACCGATTGTTAGTATAATTATATTGTATCACTGGTATTTAAACATGTATTATATATATTATCGTGAGGGTACTACTATTGTATATATTATTGCTTCCTTTATTTACAACTCACTAGGTCGCTTTCTGACGACCCTGAGTTTGAATGCCTAGGTTAGAGATCCGGGACTTCGTAGTACCTGATACTCCATGGAATATTAGTAAGAGACTCGATGCCTTTATTATTCAAAAGTATCTTTATTATCCTGTCTTCATTTCCTTATTTATTCCTGTTTTCATATTTATCATGATCACTGACCCCATTTGCAAGTATTCTTTTACTTAATTAATGCTGGAATAATTGTGTATATTGTATAAATTCCCTGTACTGAGAACTAGCGTATGTATGTGAGGGTATTTACGCCCTGCATATATACATCACCGTAATGTTCCCGTATCCGCGGGATCGAGGTGTTACGATTGGTATTAGAGTTTAGGTTCACACCTAATGTGGGTAACCACCTATATCAATAGTCAGGTTCTTACTAACAGTACTACCAGATTCAGTTTAGAACTAATCTGTATCTGGATTTGAAGGTTCTAGCTACGTGTACAAGAATTCCATTTTGTTGAAAATCCATTCCTTGACTCATTCTATTCCTTGATTTCAGTTGTCATCCGAAATATTTTGATTCCTTTCTGCTTTCTCGTCATCTTTTGGTTCCTATCCCTATCATAGATTAATGACACTAGTTTTCTACTAGTCTTTCTATCCCGAGGTTCATTTTATATATCAGAATAGCGTAGCGGAAGCATCATAGGCCCATAACATTCAGATTCCAAGAACTGTAAATATTGTTCTATCACCTGAATTTAAATTTCAAGAATAAAATTTTTTGTAAGGTGGGGAGAAGTATAACTCTCGGTTCTAAAAATACGTATCATCGTACTAGTACTCGATACAGCGTATAAATTTGATTTGACCTTCTTTGTAGTCAGATTAAACTAGTTTCAGCTTCAGATATTATTTTCTAATATTTTAGATTTTTCAAAATATTTTGGGATTTTTCTGGATTATTTTGAAAAAATTTCGAATTCGGTGTCGACCGATACCCATAATCGCTCTAAGATTTTTAATTTACAAACTGAGTTGAATTTCTATAATCTGGTTTAAATTATTCTTTAAAATCATATTTTCTACTTTAGCATATTTTTGAGAATTTTTCTGAATTAATCAAAAATCTGACCAAACCGGTGTTGACCGGTACACCAATCAATTCCTGGATTTTTAATTTACAAACCAGACTGAATTTCTTGAATCTGATTTCACATTGTTCCTTTGGGTAATATTATATATTTTATTAAATTTTTGAGAACTGTTCGGAACTTGTCAAATTTGATCCAATTAAAATATTAATTAAATAATATTAAATAATACATTTTTCTTCTTTTCTCTTCTCCAATCCTTTTCTTTCCCTTCCCCTGCAAGCCATCTCTCCCAACTGCCTCAGTCCACCAACTTCCCTCTCTTTATAAAACTCTTTCTCTAACTCTCACCATCTCTCTAACTCTCTCTCCCTACCTTATCCCTCTCTCTTCCTTTCCCATTCACCCTCTCCCTATTTTTCCAGCCCCACCAGCTGCCGGCAGGCCAGACTGTCAGCAGGCCAGGCCGTACCCTAGCGGCCCCTGCCTTCCTCCCTCTCTATCCTATTCTTTCTCTCTCCCTCTTTCTCTACCTCTTACTTTCTCTCCCCTCTATTTAATCCACCTGCAGCCAGCCGCCCCTGGACTAGGCGGCGGCCGCCGTCGCCCCTAGCCTAGTCCCGTCGGCCCAGGCCACCACACCTCTTCCTCCATTTTTCATTTCTTCTTCTCCCCCTTTTTCCTCTCTTTCTTTCTTTCTTACTCTTCTTCTCTTTTCCTCTCGTTTCTCTCTCTCCATCACCGGTGACTGACCAGCCAGTCGCCACCGGTGACGCTAGCCGCCCTGCCACGCGGCCTTACAGGACCGCTGCCTCCCCTCTTGCTCCCCTTTCCTCTCCCGTTCACTCTCTCTCTTTCTTATTTGCTCCTTATGGATCCAACCCACTAAACCCAATACCCATTAATCCAAACCCTTTAACCCAATTACCCACAACCCATTAACTTCAAAAATCCATATTCACTTAAACTAATGGGTCTGGGTTATTGGATCTAAACAGACCTAATGAATAACCCAAACCCACTTCTAACCCAATAAAGATAATTTTATCAAAACCCCCTAAAAATTTATAATATTTACAATTTAAACCTTTTTATTTCATATTTAACCTATTTTTATGTATTTTAGTTTTCGAGCTATATTTGGAGCATCTAGAGTTCGAATTGGACGATTTTAGCGCCATTGTGATCGTAAAAAAATGAGCTATATTTTGTATTAGCTATGTGAGTGTTTTACTTTTACAAGTTATACTTTAATCTATTAAATAGAAATTAATTTATTAAATTATATTTGTCGTTTAGTAAATCATGTAACTTGTATTTGCCGCCTAATAAATCATGCAAAAAATACAATATATTAATAAATATATGAATGTGTGCTTGTTAAATATTTTTAATAAAATAATATTTATTGTGATTCATGATTTAATATAAAACATAAATAAATTATAAATATATTAGTAATTAATAAATTGATAATTCCTAATGTAGTTGTAATGATTAAGTAAATAATTATATATAATTCCTTTATGATGTCACAATAATAACATAAAAATGGTATATAACAATACTAATATATCTGTAGATATATTGACATATATCCACGTTACATCTATCACCATGACACTATCACCTTACCGGACTAACCGCTGATACACTGGGCACTACTACATCATGTTCCTGTATACTATTATTTTATGTACTGTATCATTGTTACATGCCCACAATTTTTACATGTATTAGTACCAATGTTACACGGATACTCTAGGACACAGGATACTATTATTGCATATAGTTACTTATTATACTGAACACTATTATTGCACGTATTTGTAGACTTGTTTCACGAATCTTGTATTACATTGGATATCATTATCTCATTTGTATCTCACCGTTACATAGATTCACTTGTATGCATGTTTAGATCATTCCTATATTCTTATTGCATGAATCATTGTTCCTGTTACATGGATTAATGTTGCTTGCCTAATCTTATAATACTGCTATATGAATATTGCCTACATATCTTGTAATCCTGATATTGATATGATATTCTTTTTACTGGACATGTGAGTTATTGATATGCAGTGTGTGGAATTAAGTGCCACATGGATCTAAACCACGGGAGCTATATCTAGAATTCCACATGTCATGTTTCCCGCTCTCGTTATCTTATTTCATGCTATCTACAGAGCTCATGTCATGTTATCGTGTTACATGTACCATGCATTGTTCTTGTTCCCAATACACTGTGTATTTTAAATATAATAAATACAACATGGGGATGGGGGGACTTGTCAGTTGACTAGATCAATTCGGGTGGATGTCTAGATCCATTATAGTCCCACTGAAGGAGACATGGTAGTGTTGGCTACCGTTTGTTATAGCTCATTGAGACCCATTTTTTGTTACTTGTTTCGCCTTAGGGGGTCGGCCCTTGTCTCAGCAGTCCGGGGCCTGTTTAAGGCCGTGATCTCGGGTATGCAGGGGATTCACCCACCCAATTATAGTTTCTTGATCATTGAGTTTCCAATTAACATAATAAAATAGTATAAACAATAGTGACGTCAAGAACACTTGTTACTTGGTCATTCTCTCATTCGGATAATAGTACCTGTATGCCATGTTCGGATGGGTTTGGCTAAAGTACGAGCTCCAGTATGAACTGCAAGTGGTATGGGATATTGATAAAGATTGATTAAGATATCAAGTGCTACTGATTGTTATTATTGTATAAATTACATAATTTGTCAGCACATATATATTATTATTGTTCATTTATACTTATTACAGTTCCTGACATTTTATCTACTACCATGTCATATGTATGCTTTACACTTCATACATTCTCCACAGACACACTATGCATGTACACTTACTCAGCATTTCATGTATCATCTATTTCATAAATGCTTTATAGACACACTACTACTATATAATCACAACACTGTAGTATGTTTATTCTGCGTACTTCATGTCTACATGTTCATATTCATCACGACACTATCATGCTACTGTTGTTATTAGGTTAAACAAAAAATGTTAAATAATTAAAACTTGTTACATGTTACTTAAACCCATTGATTTGATTAGAAAATCACTGAATACTGTATCATATTACACATATTGAGAAATATATATAATGGTATAACTCTTATTGATTATAATAGCATAATCTCTCAATATGATTTACCTATTATTTTATTTATTTACTGGATATATATTATTATTTGGTAGCACAACCTGAGTTAATTGATTGATATTAATGATATAGAATTGGATAATCTCGTAGAGGTAATATTATTATAACATGCTTGTCATAGATAGTGTTAAAGTACTAATATGACAATTATATTTATATACCGATTGTTAGTATAATTACATTGTATCACTGGTATTTAAACATGTAATATATATATTATCATGATTGTACTATTATTGTATATATTATTACTTCCTTCATTTTACAACTCACTAGGTCGCTCTCTGACAACCCTGAGTTTGCATTCTCAGGTTAGAGATCTTGGACTTCGTAGTAGCTGATACTTCACGGGATATTAGTAAGAGACTCGGCGCCTATATTATTCATAGGTATCTTTATTATCCTGTCTTTATTTTCTTATTTATCCCTATTTTCATATCTATCATGATCACTACCCCTTTTGCAGATATTTGTGTACTTATTTAATGCTAGAATAATTGTGTGTATTGTACTTATTCTTTGTACTGAGGCTTAGTATACATATGTGAGGATATTTTCGCCCTGTGTATGTATGTCACTATAGCGTTCTTGTATCTGCGGGATTGAGACATTACCATATCCGCATCCACGCTATCTGGTTGACGAGGACACTACAAGAATTAAATTAATAAGATATAACTTAAACATTGTTAATTTTTTAAAAATATCAAATACTAAAAGAAAGTACCTTAATAATCCTCCATGTATGATGCATATTCATAGACTGCACATTTTTATTACTATTTGTGATATACACAGGCACGACTCATAATAGGATGGTAGAGGCTAGAATGACCTTTAGATTGTTGCCTCACTCTTTCTGTAAGCTCTGGGAGCATTTTCTTCACCCGGACATCCACCAACCTTTTACCTCCTCGCTTGATGCAGAGGATCAGCGTCCACGAGGTTGATGAAAATAGCTGGTGATAGTAGCCCTATGTCTGACGCCTCTTATACGACCGGGGTGCTTGGGACCCAGCGCCATGTCTAATATGACATTCATCCCTTCTGGATGAATTTCTCCCTACGACGCTGACTCAGTAAGAGAATCTTAAGAAAAAAGATTATAATGTTGAATCAGAAAAGTGATTAAATTGTATTTGCAATTGTATCTTGATAATTTATTTTAAATTAAATTACTTACAATTGTATTTGCAATTTCTTGTGTGTCTTCATTGATATATGAACCATCTTTTTTAAGCTTAACAACTTTTCACAACTCATGCCGAGAAATTGACATCACTGTTAAATCACCCTCTGATGATTTCTTAGCAGTCTGTTATACAAAATAACATACAAGATATCAGTAATAATCTATATGTAAACATTAAAAAAATAACAAAATAATTATATGCTTGTCAGGTCATGTTCCAGGTGCCCATATCCTTTGCGTGACATCAAATGCTCGTATTTAAATTCTTTTTGAAGTTTCTTTTTCTTTTGACTTTCAGCCTATTGAAAAAACATTTAATAAGTTGTCCAAACATAGAATAAAATAAAATATTTTAACTATATAATAAATTAGAAATTATTTTATGTTAACCTGAAACTCTGTAGTTGTACGTGATGCTACAAAGTTGTCCAAAACTTCTTACTCAATGAAATCATATTTTTGTAGTGGACTCTCAATTAAATCTTTGCTAATGTAATGCCTTGTCAAAATATTTTTAAAATCTTTTTATTTTTTTCCCTAGCGTCTTTCAATATATTTTTCTTTTGGTGATCTTCTACTTCAAATATAGTCTGTAAGAAGTAGCAAAACTATTAGAAAATAAATTTATAAAATAATAAATTCAGCCTATTAAAAAAATACAGTTATAAAATATTTTTATCAAAATATTATCCCAAAGCTCATTCTTCAACCCTTTGGGAATCGATAATTTCTCCTCATTCTTTTTTTCATGAGCAACGCATCCAATATAGCTCTCTAATTTCTCCTCATTCTTACTAAGAGGATTATTTGCATTGTTGAATTCTACCGCAAGTCGTATGCCCCGAGATCTCAATGAGAGTAGTTCTCTCATGCGAGTAGGGTCTCGAGTCATCTTTGGAGATTTTTCACTACTCGACCCTAATGACGCCATATGCCTGTTAAAAGCATAAATAAATAAAAAAGTAGCAACATTAGAGATTAAACAAGTATTAAAAATGCAAGCTATTAACCGAAAAAAGTAACAACATAAACAACTAATGGACATAAAAATTAAAAACAAATATGCAAGATATTGAAATAATTTGAGTTTAAATAGATTTGGTTTTTTTTACTAGTTTTCTCAACCAATGTTCTTTGAAAATAATCTTCTCGCATGTAGATATCTTTCTCGATATCACCCTCAGTAATATCAATAATATTCCTGGTTGTTAATCCAATAGAAAAGGGTAGAACCTCATCAATGTTATCTCTAGTATTGTTCTCATCATCACCATCATTAGTACTTTTTGGCTTTATCGAGAAGACAGTGAACCACTTTTTTATCGGCAAGATCTGTGATGTAAAAAAGTTGTTTTGCTTGTGATGCCAATATGAATGTGTCCTCTTTATGACCCACTCAGTTAAGATCATCTAGACTGAATTCTGACTCGTTGACTTTCATGCCATGGTTATTCTTCACCCACTTACATCGGAGTACAGGAACACGAAATGTTATGTAATCTAGCTCTCATATGTCTTGGATCACCTTATAGTATGACATGCTTGCAAATACTGAATTTTGTCTTTGGTACTGAAAATATGCATTACTTGAGCCACAAAGTCACACCACTGTTATGTGCGGTACACTTATCATCGTGTACTTTTGTATAAAATCAGTAACGATTTATAGAATACCCACGGTAAGATGACACAATCGTGTGAGGTCCATGCGCTAACCATTTCAAAGTGTTAGAAATAGAATTTGATGAATTAATGAACATCAATTCGATTTCTAAACCAATTAATGCATGAGTTATTATATTCATCTGCTACCACTTCTTCCTTCTTGATCAACTGGATTGATGTGCTTTATATAGTCCATATGCTCCTTTATATAAGGTTGTATGTCATCACTATTATTCAAGACATATCTATGTACTTGACACAATAAGTATTGACTGACAGTAACCATTGATTGCTTAGTTTTATTATTGTTACTTTTTCTCTTAATAAAGTGGGACTTAAAAAGTCCTATGACTTCAACATTGATTAAGTATTCACTATAGAATTCAATCGCCTCTTCATATATGTTACATTCAACAAACATTACGATTCTTCACATACCCTTTTAATATTTTCATATATCGCCCAAATGGATACATCCACATTAAGAAGACCAGACCACATAGTTTAATCTCTCTAACTAAGTGAATAATTAGATACACTATGATATCAAAAATTAAAGGTGAAAAATACATCTCAAGCTGACACAACGTAACCACAATATTCTTCTGCAACTCATTCAGTTTTTCAGGGTCAATTATCCTGCTACATGCTGCATTGAAGGAAAAGCATAGTTGGGTAATGGCATGGCGAACATGTTTCAGAAGTATAGAATACAACAACTGTTGTATTAATGCATTACAATCATAAGATTTCAAGCCAGCAAGCTTAAATCTTTCGTTGACATGAGACTTCGAATATTTGATGAGTAACTGCTTATGACCTTAATCCCAGCAAGATACTGATAAAATTCTATTTTCTCATTTCTACATAAAGTATAGCATGCTGGCGATAAGTACGTATTTTTTCCTTCTGCTCACTTGCTGACTACTCACGTCTACCCATTTCAACCAAATGCAGTCTACTTTTGACTCCATCCTTAGTCTTACTAAGCATATTGAGTAATGTGTCAATAATATTATCACACACATTTTTATGGATATGCATGACATCAAGGCGGTGTCTCACAAACAAACACTTTCAGTATGGGAAGTTAAAAAATATTGATCGCTTCTTTCACACATTCTTTTCAATTGCATTTTGCTTCACTTTTTCACAACTTGGCATAAGATGTTTCACCCTTCCATATACTTGCTCACTCTTAAAAGCTTTTGGAGCTTTTTCTTCTTCTATAGATCCATTAAATGCTTTATGTAGCCTCCGATAATGGTGTAACATGGGAAAGAACCTCCGGGTACTAAGATATACTTTTTTCTCTCATGCTTTAATTGAACAGCAAATGTGTCTTCTTCACATATAGGACATGCTTTGTGTTCTTTCACACTGTATCCCGATAAGTCACCGTATGTTGGAAAATCATTGATTGTCCAAAATAATGTAGATTGAAGTGTGAAAATTTTTTGATGATATGTATCAAATACTTCTACCTTGTCCTCCCACGTTATCTTTAGGTCCTCAATAATAGGTGTCAAATAAAAACATATATATCATTTTTCGACTATCTGGCCCCGATATTAGCAATGACATCATAAAAAATTTGAGCTTCATGCATAACCATGAAGGAAGATTATAAATAGTCAACACGTCTGGCTATGTACTGTGTCTGTTCCTCATGTTAACGTGTAGATTCATTCTGTCAATCAAAAGACCAAGACGAAGATTTCTTACATCACGCCTAAATTCATAAAACTTTTTGTTAATCATGTTTCATTGAGGAGAATCAGCCGAATGCGGCAACATACTATTAATAATCCTTCCATCTGAATACCACTCAAGCTCTTCGAATGTTCTGCAATCTTAAACATGCGTTTAAATTTAGATATTACCAGAAAATACCATAATACTTTAGCCAGAGATTTGTCATTTGTTTTGTACCGTGACCTTTAACACCGGACATTTCTTTAAATGTTCATATACTTTCGATACAAAAAATAATTATTAGGATAAGCATATATCTTTCGTAATCCATACTCATAGAGCGTATGATTTTCTTGGCCTCGTACGTGAGATCTGGAAGTTCATTGTCCTCAAGAAGCATATCTTTCAAGAGTTTGAGTAAGAATGTAAAACTCTTATCTTCCACCCATTTTTCACTTTCAAATTGTATAATCTCAACACTGCAGACAACTTAGTGAATTTAGAACCAACATATGAAGATTTTTCTGTATCATTCTTCAAGCTCTCGAATAAGAGTGGATGATCCACAAGGTATTCATTTACATAATGCATCATGTCTTCTAATTTATCCCCCTCATCACAATCGACTTGTTCTCTTTTATGACATATTCTATCACTTGAATTAATAGGTCTATTTTCTCTTGCACTCTCACCGTACCAAATCCATCTTGTATAACTTATATCAAACTCATTAATGAATAAATGGTCTCTTAATACATCAACTTGAATTTATCAAGACAACCACATTTTATGCACGAACAATTAGTACGGTTAGGATTATCTGCATACTCAACAATAAAGTTGATACTCTATGTTGGCCCAAAAGCCCATCACTCTAGTTTTGATGATGATCAACTCATGTAGTTATATTACTAATGATCTTGTGTTTAATTAGTGACAGATTCATTACCAAGATCTTAGTAGGTGCATAGCTCAACAAAGGATAAAATATCAAGATTTGGAGGTAGCACGGTGTGATCCAAGGAGCTTTTGGATCAAGCTTGGACCAAGTCAAGAAGATGAGAAGACTTCAAGGGAAGACTTCAAGATCAAGACTTGTGTCTAGGTTTGTTTTTATAAGATTTATTTTAGTTAAAATGTAAAGGATAGAATAGTTGGTGGATTGCTCAAGTTCATATCACACACACACTCTTGATTTATATGAGTTTTCATAAAAGATTTTTAGTTCTAGAAAAATACCGTTTTGGTTTTTGATGTTTCAAATATACATGTGTTTTTAACCAAAACCATTTTAGAACTCTCGGGTTTTCTCGGTCGACCGTTCTGCTGATCTGCTCGACATCCTTTTAGTTTTCTAGTCATAACTTTTGATTCTTATATTCAATTAACATGATTTAAATTGCATTTTAAAGATGACTTTCAGAGATACATTTAATATTCAATAATCATTTTCTGATTTAAATGTTAAGAATGTCAAATATTGGGTTGAAGTCTGTTCTTATTCTAAAAACAGTTTACAGTTTCTGATTTGATACCTTTTAGTATTTTATTGATAACTTTCATTTCCGAATTGATATTGATTTGATTTAAGTTTCATTAGAAAGAAGACTTCAATATCTACAACTTCATCCTATATATTTATTCCCAAATTCGAACGTTTTAGACCTCAAAACGGTGCTCCAAGTTAACCCATTGCACAGAGGTCGGTCGACCGGGCGGGTCGACCGGAACCAAGTGCGGTCGACCGCAACGGTCGACCGACGTGCACAAAACTGTGCACGTCTGGCGGGTCGACTGGGAGGGTCGACCGAAACTGAGAGCAGTGCTCTCTGTTCTTCTGGGTCGACCGGGCCGGTCGACCGGAGGCTCCAACGGTCGGATTTTTGACCGTTGGCGGTCGACCGGACCGGTTGACCGGCAGCTCTGACAGACCCCAACGGCTATATTTTTCTGGCCTATAAATTTGCGGGTTTGGTCATTGTTTTGAGCCAAGATTTTAGGAGAGCTTTGAGCCAGTTTTTCCCATTCTTTTAAAAGGGTTTTCTCCACATATTTGAGAGCAAATATTTCCTATGTAAAGGGAAGATTTTATCAAGAGTGTTTAAAGTGATTCTTTGAGTTTTTCACCATAACTTTCATCCTTGTTTTCTCACACAAACACTTGAGCTTTCCATTGCTATTCATCTTATAGGAGTGTTGTAGTGAGAGCTTTTAGGTGATCAAAGTGTTGTGATCACCAAAGACTTCATTTGTTCTTTGAGGAGACGGGCAAGTGTGCTCGTGGTGGTTGGAGTTCGGTTGTGAACTCTTTGGATCGAGGTGCGGCCTCGGCAAGCTTGTGGGGCTTGCGTGTGTACGGGACTAGGGAGTCCGAGGGCTTGTAGGTGTTGCGGCACCGAGGAGAGATCCATTGGGATCTTGCATAGTGGAAATCCTTCGTGTGTCGAAGGCGGGGATGTAGAGCAAGTGTGCTCGAACCTCGAAACATACCCTTGTGTTTGCGATTGCCATCTCTCTCTCTCTCTCTATCTCCCATTTATATCTTGCATTACTTATCTTGTCTTCACCTTTATATGCATGATATATTCCTTGTGCTCATATTGATATATATACTTGCGTGGGATTGTTGCTAACACTTATATTCAACCAAGAGAGCCAACGCGGCACCTCAACCCATTCAAGGGGAATCTAGAGGAGTTTGTCCAGAGCCCTTCACGGGGAATTCGGCAACACTCTTGTGTTATACATAGTGTTTAGTGTAAAAGTTTTTATTTGGTCATAATTGCTTTAGCTTCCGCATTATTTGACATTAAGTGACCATTAGATTAGCCATCACCTATTCATCCCCCCTCTAGGTGAACTTACAATTGGTATCAGAGCTAGTGCTCTTGATATTGGGTCTAACAACCTAGAGTTAAAGATCCTCATTTTAGGCTAATCACAATATTTTGTACACACACCATGGACTTCATGTCACCACCCACCTTTGACATTCTTAACATCCAAATTTGGAAGGTTAAGATGTCATTGTACCTCAAGGCCTTAGGCATTCATGTATATCTTGCCACTACTAATAATGCATATTGTTTAGATGGTAAGAATTTTGAGGCTAATGCAAAAGCCCTACATGCTTTGAAGAGTACCCTAAATGATGATTACCTATTTAGGGTTGCTAACATTGACTCGGCTTTTGTAGTATGGAACATCATCACCTCCCTCGGCGAAAAGGATCTATACTATGCGGGGAGTGACTCGGATGTTGGAAGCGACACCTCCAACAAGTGCTACATGGTCCAAGGGGATAACCCCCTTGAGGTAAAGACCGAATCCGAGGATGAGGATGTTAACATGTCATATGAAGAGCTTTCTACATTTTGTCAATTATTGTTTGAAAGACATGACATGATTAAGAAAGAAAATAAAAATTTGAAAAAGAACATTGCTTGCATGCATAAGGAACATGATTCATTTAGGAGTAACATTGTATGCTTAGAAAAAGATAATAAAAACTTGAAAAAGGATTTTGATTGCATGCTTAAAGAAAAAGATACATTTAAAAATAAGGTTGCATGCTTAGAAAAAGAAAACAAAGATTTGAAAAATGAGAATGTTTCCTTACTTGCAAAATTGAATGATTTATGTGAAGGGAACACTACCTTGAAAAATAAAATTGCTTTGGTGGAAAAACAAAGAGAAAGTATTTTGCAAGAAAATAACTCTTTGAAAAGAAATTTGTTGAAAAAGAAAAAGATTTTGTTTCTTATAAGAAAAAGAAAAATGATTCTTTATCTCATCATGCTTTACATGCCACCACTAATGAGATAAATATGTTGAAAAATAAAATAGATAGTTTGAGCTCTAATTTGAGCACATGTGCATTCAATCATAGTAAATTGGAGTCTTTATTTTCAAAGAAACAAACTCCATCCATTCATGCACATCATCATGCTTATGTTGCACACCATGATCACACTCCTACACATAAGCATACTAAGGTGTACGTATGTACACATTGTGGCCGCAAAGGCCATTTAGCAAAGTTTTGTTATGATAATATTAATTCTCTAAATTTTGCTAATTATAAAAGATTTTGGGTTCCTTACAAGTCTAACCCCAAAGGACCCAAGAAAATATGGGTACCAAACCCCCACCTTTTGCTTTTGATGTAGGTGAGGGCTCTCACAAGACGTGAGAGGATGGTGCCTTGGTAGTGGATGCACTTGGACATGATGGACATACTTTTGGGATGCATCACTATCAAGGAGCTTTGGTGGACAACCACCATGTTAGGAGCTTTGGAGTTGGTAACAATCTCTAAACTCTTATTTTTATATACATGCTAGTTTTTTTATCATATTCATAGCATGTTCATATTTTATGATTTATTGTGCTTCATGTGGTATGAACTACTTTAAATGTAGATTTTATCAAAACTTGCATGTATACATATACAAATAGTGAATTACAATTGATTCATATATGATTGAACTTCATGCTCATTTGTATCCACTATATGCATATGTATAGGCTAGTTTTGATGATTCTCTTTTATACATGTTTTACCTATTTTAGTAATTTACTTCATGTATATATATTGTGAATTCAAACCTAATAAATATACATGTATACCCGTGAGTCTCTTGCTTTCATACAAATACATTTAATAGACTCCTTTATTTTTGGGATATGTATGTGTATTGTTAGGATTGGATTAATCATACATATACCATGAAGATTAGTGATTTGATGAAAAATGTTTTTGAGTTGATTTGTTAAAAATGTGACTTATGATCTTTTTGAGCTTCATTTACTATTTTCATAAAAATGCTAGTTACATGATCGTTTAACACTCACACTTTTGTTAAAAATCATTTTGAGCCTTTATAGACCATGAGTGCTTAAATTTTTGTGTATCTAGTTATGTTTATGAAAAACATATGATTTGATGTTATTTAAAGGATCTTTAACTAGTTTTTCAAAAACAATTTATACTAGTTATTTATTCTTCAAATAGTTTTTGAGATTGACACAAAAGATTTGATGCTTCATGTATTGAATATTAGTTTATATGTTAGTTTTTATCAACACTAGGATTTATACTTGTACATATCATGGGCCACAAATAAATCTATTTATATTTGTGCTTGAATGCTTATTTGAACCTATGAAATGTGCTTGTATTGCTTAGTTTTGATGATACATACATCTTTAAACTTATATTCCCACTTTTTGGATTTGATTTATGATCATGTGTTTTCATTTCATGTATATGTGTATTTTGCCAAACTTTAATATATACATGTATACCTCTTGAGTAATTTGCCTTTAATGCAAATCTATTTATATGGACTCAATTGTGTTTAAGAGATATGTATGTATACTTGTTTGTGTTGTCAAAACATACATATATCTTGAAATACGATTTTTTAAAAAAATGTGTGATGATTTAAAGGAATATTGAGACTAATTGACATTTTTGCTTTATTCCTTCCTTGAAGGATTCCGTACTAGTTTTAAAAATATTTTCATATTAACTAGTACAAATTCTTCATATGGTAGAGTATATGATAAGCTTACTCTTCAATTGGTATCATTGGATATTTTCAATTGGTATCAATATGATTTTTATATACTCGTATTTTGATTATATGTATGAATGCTTTCAAATGTAAATTATATCAATTTCTATTGGTATTATCTTTTTATACATGTGATCTATTTGCTAAGCTTAATTCAACTTTCACATGGTAATTCTTAAAGCTTATGCAATATGAAGTTTCAAAATTGATATCAAAATAAAAATTTGGTTACTTGATATTTCAAAATGTGTTTTATTAAGAAAGTTCAAAATTTTAAAGAAAAACTTAAAATGTTTGATTTGCATTTCATATATGCAAGGAGAGCTTAACATCTCTCTTACATATGGATTCATATTGAGTATATTATAAATTGAGGAGCTTGACAACTCTTCTTTATATGATATACGTGTGTAGGGAGAGCTTCACATCTCCTCTTATGCAGTGCATAATATGTGTTATGTGAGTTAGGGCTTGTCATCCCTTCTTCATGTAATGCATATGTGTAGGGAAGCTAACTTAGCGTCTTCCTCTTCATGAATGTATATCGCATATAAATTTTTATTGATTGATTTGTATTACCCCTTCTTGATCTCTTTGCTTTTGACAAAAAGGGGGAGAAAAATTTGTTTGATTTGATTTTACTTTGAACTCTTTGTTGATGAGTGACAAAAGGGGGAGAAGTATTTGAGTATATATGCATGTTTTCATTGCTTAAGGGGGAGAAGTATTTATCTTCCTTATTAGTTATGCATATATTTTTGTATTGCAAATAGGAGAAAAAGATTTTGATTTATGCTTGTTGCATGTTTTATCTCCATACTTGCATACATATTCATGTGCCTCATTGCTATATCTATTATTTCTTGTTATGCATGAGTTAAGGGGGAGCTTCTTTGAAGCTTTACTTTAATCCATGCATATATAACTCCATGAGTTTTGTCATCATCAAAAAGGGGGAGATTGTTGGCCCAAAGGCCCATCACTCTAGTTTTGATGATGATCAACTCATGTAGTTATATTACTAATGATCTTGTGTTTAATTAGTGACAGATTCATTACCAAGATCTTAGTAGGTGCATAGCTCAACAAAGGATAAAATATCAAGATTTGGAGCTAGCACGATGTGATCCAAGGAGCTTTGGATCAAGCTTGGACCAAGTCAAGAAGATGAGAAGACTTCAAGGGAAGACTTCAAGATCAAGACTTGTGTCTAGGTTTGTTTTTATAAGATTTTGTTTTAGTTAAAATGTAAAGGATAGAATAGTTGGTGGATTGCTCAAGTTCAAATCACACACACACTCTTGATTTATATGTGTTTTCATAAAAGATTTTTAGTTCTAGAAAAATACCGTTTTGGTTTTTGGTGTTTCAAATATACATGTGTTTTTAACCAAAACCATTTTAGAACTCTCGGGTTTTCTCGGTCGACCGTTCTGCTGATCTGCTCGACATCTTTTTAGTTTTCTAGTCATAACTTTTGATTCTTATATTCAATTAACATGATTTAAATTGCATTTTAAAGATGACTTTCAGAGATACATTTAATATTCAATAATCATTTTCTGATTTAAATGTTAAGAATGTCAAATATTGGGTTGAAGTCTGTTCTTTTTCTAAAAACAGTTTACAGTTTCTGATTTGATACCTTTTAGTATTTTATTGATAACTTTCAATTCCGAATTGATATTGATTTGATTTAAGTTGCATTAGAAAGAATACTTCAATATCTACAACTTCATCCTATATACTTATTCCCAAATTCGAACGTTTTAGACCTCAAAATAGTGCTCCAAGTTAACCCATTGCACAGAGGTCGGTCGACCGGGCGGGTCGACCGGAACCAAGTGCGGTTGACCGCAACGGTCGACCGACGTGCACAAAACTATGCACGTCTGGCGGGTCGACCGGCCGGGTCGACCGGAACTGAGAGCAGTGCTCTCTGTTCTTCTGGGTCGACCGGGCCGGTCGACCGGAGGCTCCAACGGTCGGATTTTTGACCGTTGGCGGTCGACCGGACCGGTCGACTGGCAGCTCTGACAGACCCCAACGGCTATACTTTTCTGGCCTATAAATTTGGGGGTTTGGTCATTGTTTTGAGCCAAGATTTTAGGAGAGCTTTGAGCCAGTTTTTTCCCATTCTTTTAAAAGGGTTTTCTCCACATATTTGAGAGCAAATATTTCCTATCTAAAGGGAAGATTTTATCAAGAGTGTTTAAAGTGATTCTTTGAGTTTTTCACCATAACTTTCATCCTTGTTTTCTCACACAAACACTTGAGCTTTCCATTGCTATTCATCTTATAGGAGTGTTGTAGTGAGAGCTTTTAGGTGATCAAAGTGTTGTGATCACCAAAGACTTCATTTGTTCTTTGAGGAGACGGGCAAGTGTGCTCGTGGTGGTTTGGAGTTCGGTTGTGAACTCTTTGGATCGAGATGCGGCCTCGGCAAGCTTGTGGGGCTTGCGGTGTACGGGACTAGGGAGTCCGAGGGCTTGTAGGTGTTGCGGCACCGAGGAGAGATCCATTGGGATCTTGCATAGTGGAAATCCTTCGTGTGTCGAAGGCGGGGATGTAGAGCAAGTGTGCTCGAACCTCGAAACATACCCTTGTGTTTGCGATTGCCATTTCTCTCTCTCTCTCTCTATCTTCTTGTTTATATCTTGCATTACTTATCTTGTCTTCACCTTTATATGCATGATATATTCCTTGTGCTCATATTGATATATATACTTGCGTGGGATTGTTGCTAACACTTGTATTCAACCAAGAGAGCCAACGCGGCACCTCAACCCATTCAAGGGAATCTAGAGGAGTTTGTCCAGAGCCCTTCACGGGGAATTCGGCAACACTCTTGTGTTATACATAGTGTTTAGTGTAAAAGTTTTTATTTGGTCATAATTGCTTTAACTTCCGCATTATTTGGCATTAAGTGACCATTAGATTAGCCATCACCTATTCACCCCCCTCTAGGTGAACTTACACTCTACACTTTTTTCATATTCGGTACTTAACCGATTAGCACGAATCCATTTTCGATCCATCTTTACTATGTCTAGACATAAAAAATAAAATATTAATTTTTGATAAAACATGAGATCAAAAACTCTAAACAAAAAATTAATTTCTGATCACAAGGCACACACATACAAACACGCACATACACATCACACGCATACATGAACACATACACACATACATTGCACACATCACATATTAAACATACACACATCACATACACACTTGAACACACACATCGCACACATCGCACAGAACACAAACACACACATGTATACACACACAAATGAACACACACACACACACACACATCGCACACATCACACACCATACATGCAAAAATTAAACTTTTTCTAATATAAATTTTACTAATTTATCACCAAAGCAATTTAACAATTTCACTAACAGTTTTAGCAAAAAAATTTCACTAATTTCACATTTTTAGCAATTTCACAATTTAGCACCAAAAATTTCACTAAAATTTTTCTCTATGTAAAATATGCATAAAGATATAAAGAAGAGTGATACTTCAAAGGCATTGGTGGCTAGTCAGAGTTCGCCGGAGGGGGACTCGCCAGAGGGAGAGGGGTGGGGGGTGGCGCTCGCTGGAGGGGTGGAGAGGGGGCGACGGGAGTCACTTAGGGGAGGGAGAGGGGGTCGGTCGGGTTTGGGGGCGGCATGAGAGGGGCTCGCCAGAGAGAGAGGGCAGGGGGCTTGCTGGAGGGAAGGAGATTGTTTGGGTGGGAGGGGCAAGGGCAAGGGGGATTGGTTTTTTTTTTTTTTTGTTTTGTTTTTTTTTTTTTTTTTTTTTGGTGGGGGGGGGGGGGGGGGGGGGGGGGGGGGGGGGCGACAGGAGGGGAGGGAATCACCGGTGGGGGGAAGAGAGGGGCAACGAAGGGCGACTGATGGAGAGAGATCTGATGGGGGAGATAGATATCGTGGTGGCCGGTGGCGTGATGGGTAGGGTTTTGACCTTAGGGGGTTTTAACGTCGGTTCTTTATGAACCAACGTTAAATCGGAAGCTTTAACGTCGGTTCTTGGGAACCAACATTAAAGCCCTTGTGTTTAACGTCAGTTCTTAATAAAATGACGTTAAATCGCCTAACGAATGTCGGTTTAGATGAAATGACGTTAAAATTTTATTTTTAACGTCGTTTTGTTAAAAAAAAATGACGTGAAACATAGTGACTTTTATTCTGTATATTGATGTAATGCTGAAGTTTCTGGTATGATAAGCATCACATCTAAGTTGAATGAGTGAAAGAGAAGAGGCGGGATCTTGAAGGCTGTACTTTATTTATTTATTTATTTCTATTTTTGTCTATTATAATGCATCCTCATTAGAAGAGAAACTTCAGTCTACCAATATTTAGTAAATAAATCATTCCTCTATTTAGGTAAGATGAAGATGGAGAAGTTACACCAAACGCAGATTGCATATTTGGTGGCTTTGAATGGACAGCCCAAATTAAGCACACACAAGCTAACAAAACAAAGTCTTTTTAAGTTTTAGGGTAAAAATCAGCTCACCTACCCACAAGAAAGCTGTTTTGTCTCATATCTCATTACTTGATGATATACTACCAAAATTCATAACCAAGCTTTGGCCCTAGGTAACTTCCAAAGGAGTTCATCATCATGCATGGCTTAATTGTTAGAATCTGACCAGACTGGACTGAACCAGTTTGTGCTTGATTGTATCTGACCCTGACCCCAATTATAATAATTATTTTCATTTAATTAATAAATAGCATTGCACAAAATATTGACCTTGATTTCAACATTAAATGGTTGGTAAAGCAAGAAGATTAGATGAGAGCCAGTTGCCGCAGTGATACTATCATGTAGTTCACATGTTTGTGGGAGGTACTTGGCCTTCTCTTTCTTGCTAGTTGCTTGGAAATGGTCAAGAAACATGTTAGGTTTCGAGTGTTCTGCCATTAAGGAGGGAAAATTCCCTTGTTGATTCTAGAGTGATGATACCATGATGATGGTGATGATGGTGATGATGATATGTTCTTTGAGATTTGAGCTTGTGGCCATCTCCATCAAGTTATTCTTTGCTCGTATGATATGTGGAGAAAGTATTTAGTATTTACTTTTAAAAGCAAATAAGTTAATACTCCATCAAAAGAAAGAAAACAAACAATGTTCAGTGAGGCTCAACTTAGTAGCTCGTTGCTCTTTTCTCTCGCATGTGTATCTTAAATATGCCAAAATCAACATAATGAGAAAAGTTTTGATCATTGTGGTGTTGTGACTTAAAACTCCACGTGAATATCATATTGGAAAATAATATACGAATTACTGTTAAGTTATTTTACATTAAACTTTTAAGAAGGAAGGAACTTCTCTTGTTTTGATCGAGGCGTACGGAGCACTGTCCTTAAGAGTTGATAGCGCCCCTCTGAGAGAGTATCTCGGTGCAGTAGGTTGATAGCGGCCTACCCTTCAGGAAACAAACCGAGCAAACTTTAGTTTTAATTAATTAGTTTTCACTAAATGCAAAAGTGAAATCACTTGATGATGCCTTTCTTCTCTAAAAGAAAAGAAGGCAAAAGAAAATTCATTTGATGCCTTTGGTTCACTTGTCATTTCATCTCTCTTGATCCTAAATCCTCCCTTACCGTCCTTTGAAAAAAGTGAAGGAGACATCTTTGAAGTAGAGACCAAGCCAACCCTAATATATTTCCTCCATTGTGCAAAAATAACAAATAGTAAAACAATTATGGAACCCCAATTAATATATCTTGCCGTCCTAACACTCAACCCACTTACTAATTAATGTATTTGCAATTAGTTTAATTAATGCAGCAGCTAACTCATATTGTGAATACAATAGTGCAGGCCATTTCACAATCCTTAATTACTAAATTAATTGTTTTCTTTTTCTAAATAGAACTTCCAAGTTTTCGCTTAAAAATTTTAGGTTTAAGATTAGACTAATGTAGATCTCACTAGATATTTCTGCTTTCTGTTATTGAACTCTTGAAATAAATACATACATAACAGTAATCGTTTTTATATAAAAGTAACAGTTAATCAATTTTATCACTAAACCAGTGAGATCTTGGAATCTAGACTTAGACATGGGAATAAAATGGAATACTTATTTCATGGTTTGACTTAATATAATGAAATTTTTAATGTTAGTACTACTAATTAATATTTTCCCTTAACCAGAAGCACTAGCACCATTGACATAATCTAAAGAGTATTTGCACAAATTAAGGAACAGGTAGTTGATTTCTATCATTGAATGATTATAATCACTTTATTATGTCAAGCAAACAAGAAAGAAAAGAAAAGAAAGAAAAAGTCAGTTAAGAAAAAGAAAGAGAGTTAATATCGGAGTCATCCAATGATTAATTATGTCAAACATTACATATTTTAGTCCAAAATATGGCTAGTAGCTGGTTGCCCTCAAGAATATTTGGGCTTCATTAAAGAAAATAGTTGGCCATAGTTGAGCTACCAAAATTGCATTGTCTCACCAACCTCTCTCAATTCCTTTGTGAAGTAGGTGAGCAAGACAAACTGAGTTTACTGTAACTACGAAATTAGTACAAGATTAATTCATCATCGACAACAACATGACAATTGCTTTGGACAAAGATTAAGGAGCAACAAGTACACACAAGTTTGAGATGAAAATGAAATTACATGGTCCCCTTGAAGTCACCATACAAGTTCAACGGACTTGCTAATGACTTGATTTTGCACCTAATCCAACAATTTAAAGATGAGAAAAGTAATCCCAATATGAATACATTTCAAAACTTTATGTAGATTTATATTAATTAATTATTCCGGGAAATACTAAGTTTAGATGCACTTTATCTTGTCAAAAAGACTGCAAGTAAACTCAAGCGAATAATATATATATATATATATATATATATATATATATATATATATATATATATATATATATATATATATATATATATGAGAGAAATGTAAATCAGCTGACACAGGAGGCAACTTCCTCCTATGTCGCACTCAAAAATCATATTTCCCGAATGAATTTTTAAGATTCGACCGCACATTATTATCTTCATGTTCTAAAATATACACATACAAAAAATCAAGTGATTTGAAGTTCGTTTACTCATTGATCTAATCGTTCCATTTTGTTCCACTGTTAAAAAACCGTTAATGTTTGAACCCAAAGAAAATGGAGTAAATTAACTTCAAATCACTTAATTTTTTATATGTGTATATCTTAGAACATGAAGATGATAATGTGCGGTCGGATCTTAAAAATTCATTCGGGAAATATGATTTTTGAGTGCGACATAGGAGGAAGTTGCCTCCTGTGTCAGCTGATTTACATTTCTCTCTCTCTCTCTCTCTCTCTCTCTCTCTCTCTATATATATATATATATATATATATATATATATATATATAACTTGTGTCCTAAAAGAATTTGAGCCCGGATCCTTCCCACTCAAATTCAACCTTTCGACATTCGAATACAAGATCCACTCCATTGGAGTTGATCTATATTATTTCAAGTATTTATAAACCAAAAATCAAGTGTTTTTAATACTTTTTGCTCATCAATCAAGCGACGCAAAATGGATGGTCGAAAGTAGTGAGTTAGTTAGATCTATGTTTTTAGACATACAAATTCTCGATTCCAGCCATTTCATTATGATCTAAACATTTAAAAACCCCTACAAATCAATTTTAATTAGATTTTAAATGTTCTATACCGTTAAACTAACCAACTCACTATTCATGTCGTCCATTTTTTCCTACTTGATGGATAGGCAAAATTTATTAAAAATACTTGATTTTTTGTTTATAGATACATGAAATAATATAGATCAACTTCAACAGAGTGGATCTTGTATTCGAATGTCGGAGGGTTGAATTTCAGTGGAAAGGATCCGTGCTCAAATCCTTTTGGAAGGACACAAGTCTATATATATAAAAAAATGTATATCATCCGATAGCTGAGAGTGTCTCTCAGCCGGCGGTGACGTGGCACAATATGTGTCCGACAATCTTAATGGCGCCCCGCTTTTGAAAATAATTGAAATTATTAAAAGTCTCTACCGTTCAAAAAAGACAGTTTTTTTTGGGATGATGTAATAGTTTTATATTCTTTATTATTATTTTTTTTTTCATTTTACATGTCTATCTCTCTGTGTCTCCTCACGTTGTCAGATTTAGATTTTTGACTCGTAGAGAACGTCGCTCTAAAAAAAGCGAGAGGGGAATCAGATATTGTTTTTTAGTTTGCATACCTAAATCTCCATTAGCTATTTTGACAGGTTCTTATTCCCCTAGGATGTCAGCTTCAATATTTTCGTCGTGATTCTTCTCTTCTTCTTCAACCGGAAGGCCTATCAGAATTTTTTCATCATCGAAAATGTTTGCCATTCGTTTTAAAATCTGAAAGACATGTAAAATATAAATAAATATATAACCAATATGTCAGTACTACAACTAAAGTCGTAGAAAAAAATTATTTTAAAAGTTGTCATTTTCATCAAGACTGCGACTTTGGTCGCATTCATAATAATAAACTGTCAGATAAAATTGAGTACTGTGACCATAATCGCAGTATGAAATTTCATCTTCAAACCATTTGTTTTACAGGACTGCGACTAAAGTCGCGGTCCAATTAAAATTTATTAATAAAAAGACTGGGATCTTGGTCACAAAAATGAAAAATAAGTTATAAAATACTGCGACCAAGCTCGCAGTGTTATCAAATAAAACTTTTCAAAAAGACTACTATTACATAAGATTGTGACCAATGTCACAGTCTTCTAATCATCTTAATTACTTAACTTACGAGACTTTGTTCACTGATTCAATTGACTATGTCTCTTGTTTCATAAGAATTCGACTACGGTCGCAATATCCTATTTAGATTACTTAATAAAAAATACTATGACTAAGGTCGTAGTGTTATCAAAAAAAACATTCTCAGAGAGACTGTTGTTACATAAAACTGCGACCGAAGTCGCAATCTTCTAATCATCTTAATTAATTAACATACGAGATCTTTGTTACTGCTTTAGTTGACTGCGACTCTTGTTTTATAAGACTGCGACCCTAATCGAAAAAATTAAAAAAAAAGCTGCGACCAAGGTCGCAATGTAAAGCCAAATAAATCTATAAAGTGAAAATGATATTAAAAAATTTAAATCCATAATTTTTCTTCTCAGAAACTGCGACTTCGATTGCAGTTTCAGAAAACAAAAAAAACTAAAATAAATTGTTTCAAGTCGTTGTAATAGATTTTTATTGTGATTAAAACATCCTCCAAAAAAAGTTGAATATTAATGCGACCATGGTCGCATTCTTTTAAAATAAATTATTTTTCTAAGTATTGTCTGAAATTAGAAACTTCAAAATTTTAATAAATATCTCATTTTTAATCAAAAATTTTAGTTGAATTTTAATTTTTAGAATTAAAATTCAACACTAATATTGAAACTATTTTAGGGATTAGAGACCAATCTGAAGCGAAATGATTTTAAATATTTGAAAAAAATCTTTAAATAATAAAAATTGGAATTTTTTTGAAAAAATCATAAATTTTTGCTATTTCACGCAATAACCTAGGGTTTTCATGATTTTTTTTTATCTTTTGCGGCGGTTGCTTTCTTAATCGACACCTTGATCAGATTTTTTGTTTTATAAATTAATTTTTTTGATGTGGATGATTCAAAATTTTAGTAATTAAGATCTGTAATTTTTTTACTTGAAAAATTCAAATTTTCAGATCTGTAATTTTTTAGGTGGAGGAACAGTTGTAGGCAGGTTAAAAGTGAAACGAGGGTATTTTAGTCATTGGGCAGTAGTAAAGTGGTTGAGGGTCTTTTCGAGCAGGATGTTTTGTCTTTTTACCGCCTAAATTTTTGACTTCTCTGCGGCTAATATGAAGCCACGTCATGCCGGCTGAGAAACTCTCTCAGCTGACGACCGAGGCACAGAAACCCCATATATATATAGGCTTTAACTCATGTACATCGTACGCTATTATGTAATAACTCTTGAGGCGTAATATTATTTCAGAATCTGATCTTGTATTGTGCTTCTGTAGTTAAAATTTGATAGTTGATTATTCTTTTATAGTGAATCTTGACTATTATTTAGTTAATCTTAGCTTAAATTTTAATTATTATCTTATTAACTCTTGTTATTATTTAATGTATTATATCAAATTATTAGTCCTAAACATTGAAATGATCTATGAATAATATTCAAATACATATGTACTTTAATTCTTGAATTTGTATGTCTAAAGTCATAGAGCTAAGTATAATATGCTATTTTTAGTCTTCCATTTTGTGCCTACTTGATAAATAAGCAAAAAATATTAAAAACACTTAATTTTTTTATTTTTAATTATTTTAAATAATGTACATCACTTCAACAGAGTGAAGCTTGTTTGTGAATGCTGTAGCATTGAATTTAAATGTAAATGATCCATACTCAAATCCTTCTACAAGTAGCCAAGTCGACATGTGTGTGTGTGTGATTCTGGAGCTTTTTACTTATGCATCAAATGACATTTTTTTTCTACGACTAATATAACATATTTTGTGTAATAACTTAATGCATAGGTAAAAACTAAAAAGGCATGAAATCACGTGCAGGGGCGGAACTACGAATAAATTTTAGGGTGGTGTATAATCTTTTATAACGTATGTTTGTGTAATATATGAATTTGCCAAAAAATAAAACAATATTCTCCACTAAATCAGGAGCGGAACTAAGAATAAACGTGCCAAAAGAAAATCAAAATAGAAGAAGATTTAAGGCAATATATGAAAAAGTGGGAGTAGTTGTAGCCTGTCCCAGCTAACATCTGGTTCCCCCCTGATCACGTGATTTTTTATTGTTCGCCTAATTTGAATATGTAGATCAAGATGAATATAAAGTTCAGATCATTCATGGGTGGCTCACCATGGGTTCTCACGAAGTTTAATTTGAAAACTATTCTCAAATGATCATGTCTACACACATATATAGATACACACACATTAGAAAAGTGCACATGTCATGCATGTGAAATGTTGCTTTTTTCATAATAGTAATCCCTAATTTGACATGGAGATCTATTTTAAATTTTAATTTGAATTATTGGCTCAGTAAAATTTATAATTATCAATTTAACAAAAGATATGTATATATAACAAAAGAGAGAACAAATAATTGAATATGAAGAAATAATTTTCAATGAAAAAGAAATAAGAAAAGAAAAGAAAGAATAAAAAGAAGAGAAAATTTTAAAATAAGAAAAGAAAAATAAATAAAGGATTAGAAAAAAAATAATTAGATAATAATAAAAAATAAAAAGTATGAAAGAAAAATAAAAAAGAAAAAGGATAATAAAAAATATAGAAACAAAAGAAGTGAATGAATAAGGGAGAAACAAATAAAGTATTTAGAATAAATAAAAAGAATTAAAAGTAGAGTAATATTTGAAAATGAAAGAAAGAAAATTTTAAATAATAAAATAAAAGAGAAACTCTAGAATGAGAAGAAAGCAAATATAAAAAAAATAGATAGAAATTATCTGGAAAAAAGAGAAAGAATTATAAAAAAATACGTATAGTAAAATTAAGAAAAATTCAAGAAACAATATGGAGAAGAGAAATAATATAGTAAAATGTAACAAAAAAGAAAAATCCAGATGGAAACGAAAGAGTAATCAAAGAATAATAGAAAAAAATCTAGAAAGGAAAAGAAAGAATGGCGAAGAAATTAAAATAAAAGAAAAAGGAAAAAAAATAAATATAACATAATAGAAAAATCATAAAACAAACAAAATATGGAAGAAAGTAAACCAAAAAATGTTTAAAAAGTTTAAAAGAAAAAAATAAAGAATCTGATAAAGGAAAAAAAGTATAGGAAAAGTAAAAAGATAAATAAATAAGTAGCTAGAATAAACAAAACAAAACAAAAAACAGGGTGAAAGTAGAACTAAATCAAAAAACAAAAAATTAAAAAGGAAACTTTGGAAAGTAAAGAAAAAGAGTCAGCAAAAAAAATAGAGATAAAGAAAAAAGGAGTCAATTAAGAAAAGAAAAACAAAAAGGTAATTTTGTTTTAGCCACTTAAGTCAAACCGTAATTTAAAAAAAAAAAACACTCGCACTTCAACCACCTCCTATCAACAAACGATGAAAATGCCTTTAAGTATTCGCTTAAAAAAAAGTAAACTGTTTCGAAAATGTCCCATTTCTGATGACTGCTATTATGATCGCAGTATAGAGGCTTGTGATTACGATCACAGTCCTCACAAAAATACCTTATTTATAAGGATTGAGACTATGATTGTTGACCTCACAAATGATCGCATCTCTATTCCTCAGGACTATGATCATGATCACAATGCTCACAAAATGCACTATTTATGAACATGATCACAATCCTCACAAAAAAGGTCATATTTCTTAGTATTTATAGGATTGCGAATATGATCGCAGCCCTCTGTATTAGGACTGCAAGCATGATCACAGTATTCACAAAAATATTCGATATTTGAGTCTTTATGAGGTCTGCAAATATGATCGCAGTCCTGAAGATGACTATGATCCTCACAAAATGCTCTATTTTTGAGTTTTTGTGAGGACTACGATTATGATTGTAGTCTTTTTTATTAGGGTGATAATGATCGCAGTGTTCACAAAATATCTTATTTCTGAGTCAGTCCTCATAAAGGATCGCGATCATGAGTCGCAATCATCATATCAGCATCGCCATCCTCAGCAGAATCCATCCACTAACATCGAATGATCCTTATTTCTTTTCAGATCTAAACACAAACAAAACTCATCGCGAGTACGAACAAACAAGATTTACAAAAGGTCAACCAGCGAATAACTCTGTGTCGGGGTCATGGTTGAGGGGAGAGCAACGTCGGGGGTGATGTTGAAGGGTAAAATAGAAAAAAATGTAAAGAAGTGAATTAGTTTATCCTGACGTGGATGAGGCTTTAATGAATAATTTATGAAGTTGAGTTTTTTCTAATTATGAAGCGAAGTAGTGGCTGTAGCAAAAAAATTTAAACAAAAATGGAAAAAAGGATGAGTTGAATAAAAAAGTGAACATAATAAAAACTATAAAGATTGGAAAAAAGAATAATTTAAAAGAATAGAAAAATAAAATCAGAGAAGATGTGAAAAGTGAAATAAAAAGTTTGGGAAGAAAAAAATATTGAGAAATATGAGAAAAAAAGAAAAGAAAGAATGGGAAAAAAGCAAAACAAGGCTAAAAAAAGAAGTAAAAAAATTATCAAAAAAAGAAAGGAAACTTTTATGGACATGAAACCAAAAAAATAAAAAATAATTGATTTAGTATAATTTATAGAAAAACTTACATAAAATTTTAAAAAAATTGTAATTGAAAAAAATAGATTTGATAGTTTTATAAAAAAATGAAAATGAGATATAAAAGAAAACAAAGAATATACAAAATGGATAGAAAGCAAAGGAAAAAAAAGAACCAAAAACCAAAAAAAAAAAAATATGGATATAAAAGAACGTAAAGAATTGATTAAATGAAAAGTAAAACCATGAAAAATAATAGGACAAAAAAGAGTATAAATATTCGTTAACAATACAAAATCAAAATCATAATAAATATTAGAAATTTCACCAGTCTTATAGAATGACAACAATGAAAGTACGACTAACAATCGAACCATAACTCAAAACTGGACTCTACAACCTTTCCTTATACTCCTGCATTGTAAAAAATCACAAATTAGAATATTTCATGAACCAGTCAACAACTAAAAAGATTAGACTAAACCCTAACATATATTTATTGTGATCTCCTTCATAATAGAACATTTTGAACAGAATAAAAAAAAGAGAGAACAATGTAGACAATATAGATAATGAGTCTGAGCATCTTTATCCAATACCGAAAAAGAAGCATGTGGGTGGGGATGAGGGAGAGAATTTGCCAAGAGAGGGCGAGCGAGAGAGAAGAGCCTAAACACACGAGGGAGGGCGATAAAGAAAGAATTATTAGAGAGAGTTGTCCTCCAGGGTTTTTTTTTTTTTTTCTTTATTTATAGATAGTATAAATAATAAAATAAAATATTAAAAAATAAATGATAGAAAGAATAGGTGGTAGAATAAAAAGGGGGGGACACAAATTGCAATTGTAGTTATATTTTTTTTATAGAGAATATAGATAAAATATTAAAAAAATAAATGACAAGAAAAAATAAGTGCTAGAACAAAATGAGAGATATAAATTGTGCACATGCTTTATATTATTTACTTTTAAGAGTGTGTATGTGTTCACATTAATTAATTAATTGCTGCGCTGATAATCTATAAGAAAAGTATTAGAGCAATTCAGATTCAAATCTTCAAACAAAAGATAAATTAATCAACTTGGTAATATATTAATGAGAGGAGAGGAGAGGAGGTAGGTGTGAGTAGCATCAGCTCTCTCCACCAATCAAAAGAAAGGTTGTTCAAGCCCCAATCAAATCCCTAGGTCTACCTCCATTTCTACTTCTATGGGGTTGGTATGAGTCAGCCTCCAACAACCCCCAGTCGAAATCCATTCACTATAAAATACACATGTGAACAAGATTTGCAAGCACCCAAACAATAAAGAGAGAGATGGGGGCCAAGTCAAAAGGCTGAGACTGGTCCAAGGTGGCAAAAGACAATCCACGAGCTCCACCAACCAAACCAAATTAAATTCAATTAAATTAAAATTAAATTAATGTATATACTCAACAAAGGAATATTAGTTGCTTCTGGCATATCATCAAGGTTTGGAACTTGGGAGATTTGTCTGAATTTGTACAAACAAACCTAAAGAAACAATATTTGTTACCTTGTCCAGACTATGGTATATTGAACTATAATATAATATCATGCTTTCAAATTTTATATGTTCATAATTTAGTAATTTGTTTTTAGAATTTCTAGAAACTTTTTTATTGCATTATTGTGAGTACACTTGAATTCTTGGCTAGAGGCCCGCTTACGTGACAGAGACATAGAAGGCCTAAAAATTCAAAAGTGGGCTGGGCCACTTCTTCAATAGAAAACAGTGGACTAACAAAGTTAATAGAAAATGATTAAATCATCGGCCGCAGACAAATTGAAGACTGAAGGTAAAAAAATAAGCAAAACAATTTTCATTTCAGAAAACTATTATAACGTTTTCGAAGGTTTCTATAAAAGCTCATAGTTCGATTTGTGTCAAGAGACTAGACTAAGGCCTATTTGTTTTGCTGATAGTGGCTGCAAGTCGTAAGTCATAA
>JAVJIF010003648.1:0-59708 GCA_038442645.1 Agave tequilana | reverse complement strand
GAATGTTAATGTTTATAACATATGTGACAAATCACTAGCTTATCCCTCTATCCTATTCAAACTCTCTTCCTAGTTTCCTCATATTTTTGAAGCATAGTTCTTCTAATTTTTCTTTCAACCAAAATTCCTGGCCTTAAGCATGAAAAGAATGATTATGGCATTTCTCTTGAGAAAGTATAAATTTTTTTGCTAATTAAATATTATTATACAAAAAATAGACAATTTCTCATAAAATAAGTATATTAAAGATCTAAGACAAGTAATACAAGAGTTAAATACTATTAAATCTCACAAATCTAATATTATTCAAAGCTTTATTGAAAGAAAATCCTATAACACAGGCTTTATTGAAAGAAAATCCTAAATACAGCTACATGATGTTATAAGTGGACAATATTTGAGCTTGCACATTTCCCTCCTTATTCACTACATTAGGAATAATTTTTCTCACTAAAATTATATGAAAAACATTACCCCAAATGATAAATTTATCCATTTTAACACAAAGACAGCCTAAATTTTTGTGCTACAAACATTAAATGCTCTTGCAACGGAAGACTTCTGCCAATATTCCCTTTATCAATGTGCATTTGTGAGTGAGCCTGAGGTGGACAAATAAAATAGAATGGTAAACAAATAATATAAAAGGGTGAACAAACTAGAAGCTATCAATGAGCAGCGTGTGATGAGTATCAATGTGCGTCATGTGCGCTGTGCTACTCAACTAAGACAAAGCCAACTCATCAAGGGCAATATTGGCATTACGAATATACAATGTAGCATGTATTGCCTTTTTGTTGGCCGAGGCAGTAAGGTGTGACTTGAATGAAGACATAACTAGCCAACAAATTAGACAAGTTAGACTACATGCGTGAGAACTTTTAGTACAAACTTAGCCCATCTATTTCACCTACCTGCTTGTCCATCTAAGCTTTGAACTTTGAAGATCGACAAATTATGGTAAAAGATGTGATGAAATGGATTAATTATAGGTAGTTGTGAGTATGATATGTTTGCCTATAAGCATGCTTTAGTTTGCATAAGAAGCATGAAAGCAAATGAAGTGAAATGGAGAGAAGAGTTCAGCTGAGCTTTGTTTGCTTTCTTCCTTCCTCTTCTCATCTTCTCTCTCACTCTTGTTAAAGCTTAGTGTAGTTGGATTTTGTGAGTTTTGGGTGAGTAAGATTAGTATTGTAATCTCTTTGTATTCTCCTCTTTTGATTAGTAAATTCTTATAATTGTCTTCTCCCATAGACGTAGGTCACACCGAACCACATATATTGATGTATTGTCCTCTACTCCTCTTTATCTCAATTAACATATATTTGTTGTTTCTTAATCTCTCTTTGCTATTTGTTAATCTTTCTTTCTATTTGACATCTCTTATATTAGCAGCCCACTGCTTTCACAACAAACACAAAAAGTGTAGATCTGGATACAGAGTAAGACGCTCTAAATGTTTGAAAATTGGACACAATACAAGGAAATGCACCACTGTTAGCTCCAGTACATGCTCCTAGAACAATCACCAATAAAGGAAGTAGGCCTCCCATTCCCACGTGAGAAATCGGAAGCTTGTTCACAGCATATGATGTGTCCCAAACACGTCTCCTGCCAGGGAAACTTCTCCATCTAGAATAGGTAGAGGAAGGGACAGGAATTCACAGGAGTCAAAAGGGGAGGAAGTGGAAGGGGACAACTTGAAAGAGGTGGGAGAGGTGGGAGAGGTAGAGGAAGAGGAAGGAATTCAGATCTTGTTGGGGGAACAAGTAAGGGCACTGGAGTCCAAGTGGCCCTGGCGGGTCTTTATTTGGACCACCAAGTGCAATTGCTGCTCATTTTTATGGAAATGCCTGAGATAATCCTAAAAAATTAGAAGTGAGGAGGGTCCCTGCAAATATTTCTATCATTCCAATTGACAAGTCATTTGTAGTGTCAGGTGGACGCCAACAAAACCTTCAGCTGTAACTCAACCATCTCAGGTAGTATTCTAACTTGAGATTATATTATATAAATTATTCATTATTTACCTTGTTTCCCTCTATTGCAAGGCTGGAAATGCATCACAACTATCCATCGACATAATTGGTTCATCACAATGGAGACAGTAATGAAAAAGAGATGTTAGGTGTTGGAGTTCCAGTTTTTAGAAGCTTTTTGTTGATTTTGAAGGTCTAGGAACTTGTTGGGATATTTGGTTGTAATGGCTTTGAGTACTTAAACTTGGTTGTGTAATGAATTAAGAATTTCAGCTATGTAATGGATTGCGGGAATCAGATCCCATATTATGTAGCATTTGCAAGACTTTGATTGTGTGATGAGTTAAGAAACTCAGTTTATTTATATGGTTTGTTTTGCCAAGTTTATGTGTAATGAAAATATTTGAATATGTAATGAACCATTCAGAGTTTCGGTATTGGCTTTTTTGCAAACAATTGGTTGTTGCATGATTTGGGGATATGAGTTAAGAATCCACTCTATCCGTGTCTCTTCTCACATGTAAACAGTAAAGATTCTCAACTTTCACTTGGTTTGATGGAAGTTACATATGATGTTTCTATGGAATTTATATTGCTCAAATGGTGCTAGCATCAGCAGCAGCCATTAGCAGCAGCAGCACCAGCACGAGTATTATTGATGCTGAATTGGGATAGAGGCAGGGGTATTTCAGTCACACAAATAAATACTAATTCATGGTATAATTAACGAAAAATATGAATGTGATGAAAGTATGAAACGTTAGGGGGGCTCATTGATGAGAAAAAAACTGGGGGAGGTTTTCTATGCAAGTGATTACTTGGGGGGGGGGGGGGGGGGGGGGGGGGGGGTGGGTTTCTGAAATTTTGCCTATTGTTGACTTTAATGTACAGTTACGCATTTCATGTTTTACTCATGTCATATTTTTACCTAGTGCAATTTGATGATAGTATTATATTATAGATGTATGTTCGGCATTTGATTAACCCAGCATACTTGTTACCTTCATGTTATATGTTTCTTGTTTAATAAATTAATCATTTCCTTGATCTCTCTATTTTGACTTTTCGGATTTGGTGTTATTATTGTGGATGCACCTTAGACAGCAACTTTGAGTTGGAACTAGGGACACTCGACCTTCTTACAGTTTTTTGCTCATACATTTTGTCAGTCATTTAATCTACTATATATATATGCCTTGTTTTTAAGTCTACAGTTTAATCTTAGTCTGAACTAATTTTTTTTTAAAGATTTTTCTTTAGAAATTGTAAATTTTCTATGATTTGTAGACATGGAGATGAGTATTGTAGTATGACATGAAACTTGGGTGTCATAAATGGCACTTCTCCAAAACCAGTCATGATTCTGTTTGATTTTTCATGCATGACTTCATGTGTTTTTTCCATCCATCTACATATACGTGTATTTCATAAGTAGTAAATAAAGTAGTTCACATAGTAGAATTTATTCTGTCTATAATCCACACAAATAGGGGCATGAAGACAGACATGAACGAAATGGATGCATGGAAATGGCTAAACCAGGTACAAAACTTGAAATATCAAGTTGTAGAAGAAGACGCACAGGGGGAAAATCCTCATATGATAAACCTATATGATTCCCTAGGTATTTCTTTGCTATCAATGTACACGGTACCCTCAATTCTTATCATAGTTTTGCAAAATTTTCAACAAACATCAGCAACAACAACTAAGTCATTTGTCCCAAGTATTTGGGGTAGGCTACATGAACCAAAAGAGAATCATGCCGGATCGGGCACATGGATCAACTTTCTCCACTCATTCCTATCGAGCAATATGCCTTCATTGAGACCTTTAGCCTCTATCTTGTCGTATCACCTCCATCCAAGTTTTTTTTTTTTTGGGGGGCAAAATTTTACATTCCATAAATTCCATTCATGAATTTCCCACAAAGTGATTCTAAATCTTTACATTCAAAATACCAACCAATATGCTTATTAGGATTCGACTTGAATAATGGTGTTAAAGAAGTCAAAATTGCGCCAAGATCACAATTACAGAATCAAAATGACTAGCTTCAAGTGTATGATGGTTAAATTTGTTGCAGTTGTCAAACGAGTTATTATGAGTAATACAGTGTAACGCTTCAGGTAATAACTCATTATTTATGGGGTTGTGCCACATAATTTCTGAACAAATTATTTACAGAGATTAACTCATTTGAAAGGTTCCGTTAATCAGATTTAATGACAGACGATGAGTTCTATGCCATAAATATTATTCTGGTTTAAGCAATACATCTAAGAAAGAAACGCACAAAGGCCATATTCTCAAACGACCTGACCGTTGTGGCTGAACACTTCTCAGGAGACAATGATAGTACCTTTGCTAGGAATGTAAACATATCATTAGGGGATAGTTTGTGCATAGCCTTACCCTTGATTTTCTTTTTTCCATCTACCATATTCAAGTTCTCTTCCAAATTACACTTTTAAGCTTCATTTAATGAGACTGAACACAAACAGAATTGTATGAACCCCAGGGATTATAAAAAGAATACTCTCATTTATGCACATTAGAAGGGGGTAGGTGAAATGCAGGGACCAGGGTTAGTCTAGGTTATTTTGTCTACTATGAAATATCCTGGTAGAATCCAAAGAGTTCCATTTTATCTTGAATCTAATTTAACAGCTTTAACACAATTTAACTTATTTTTAGCCAGATAACAATTTTATCTGCTCATTATTTGTGACACAAGAACATGGTTATTGGTTAAATTGAACTTACTGAATGATTGTTAAGAAACCTGATTTTCTCAGACAAAGGTTTTTGCTGTTGATGCATATGTAAGTTAGCTGTTAAATTCTGGTGGACCAGAAAAAGTTATTTGTAATTATAATTAGAAACAACCGGGTGTTTGAATCAGCTCAAGGTTAACTGACAAGGTAACACTATAAGTCAAGGATTATCTCAAAATGGTGTTTCTTTCTCTTAGTTTTGGGAATTCTTTTTGTACAAGGGGAGCAAAGGAATTGGTGTGTAGTATTAGAATTAGGATGTGCTATCTAATATTTGGCATGTTATCTCAATAAAAGAAAATTGTGTGATATTCAGCTTCAAAAAAAAAAAAAAATAGAAATATTTCGGGTTCACCTATATGAAAAAATTCAAAAGTTAGAACTAAACCTATATGAATTTTGTAACTTCTAGTTCTTCTCAGGACTTAATATGGAGTCTCAGGGATAATTTGCAGATAAATAAGAAGTATATGCCAATTTTATGCTAATCAATCAAACACAACTTAAATTGAACAGATAGCAGTGCAGCTAATTGGAACAGATAACAAAAGGGTCAGCATAGGGAAGTAGTTTTCAGCAAAAAGCAAAGATAAATAGGTAACTTGCTGAACTGGGAGAGGGCTCTCGAGTCTCAGTGTATGTGAAGCGTTCAACAATGCCAAACCATACCAACAATTACAATAATAATAATAATAACGAAACAACAGCAAAAACAAGAGAGGAATCAAGGGAGCAACTTACACTTTCTTAAAATTGAACGCCGTGCACTTCGAATCATCGTCTTCTCTTCCACGAAGATGTTGAAATTTGGGCTTAAAAGGTTTAGGATTCTCTTGGGAGAGAGGGAAGGAGGATGGGCTCGGATTTTAGGGTCGGAGATGGTCTCTGCTAGCCGGAGGTGGCGACATTAGGGCTCGGAGAAGGCGGAGGCGGCGAAGCGCCAGCGGCTGTGACGATGGAAACAGGTGTGGGCGGAATTGAGACCACGGGAGATTTTTAGGGTTGGGCTGGGCTTCAGGCCTTTAATCGGGGACCAAATGGGCCTAACGGGCTCATTTACTTAAAGACGGACCAATCGGGTCGGGTCGAGTGGTATAACTTAACTTGAGTTTTGTCCTCTTCCTCCGATGAGCAACGCAAGCTTTCTACTGAGTCTCTCCCTCGCTTCCGTCGATGCATGCTGAAAACATGCTCGAACGTTCGCGTCTATTTTGTTCTCTTTAAAATTTCTTTTCATGGGAGCTTTGTTGGATTTATTTACATAAATAAATAAATATGGGAAAATTTTTCTTCACCCCAATCGGATCGGAATAGGCCATGCGTGGGTTGTGACAAGGGAGAATGCTTCGACCGCTCAGGAGAAGCGGCTGACCCCTAAAAAATCCTACAGCGTCTGTAGTGAACTAGTTAGCTCAGGAGCACCTCTACTAATGTTTAGTTAAAAGCTTATTAATGAAACACGAAGGACCTTATTGGTTCACCGCTTATTCTTAAAAAAAAAAAATGTCATGGACAATAAAATATGTGCCAGAGATTTCACAGAGTACTTCAATAATGCATCTATATGGATTTAAAAAAAAAAGACTAATATTACAATGAGAGAAAAAAAAAAGCCTGATAAAGGAGAAGACCTCTTTATAATAACTAATTGATGAGAACAAGGGTACAACGCTTTTAACTGCCTGCTGAATTGCAGTCATGCGCTAATGCTCATGATTTGTTGGGAATGAACTGCAGCTAAAACACCCTTTTCTCTGGTTTATTTGTTATCTCTTCTGTAGTTCCCATTAAATGGTTCTACTTCATGCATAATGCTGGTCTAAACAGGAATAAGTTCAGACCTTAGTTCTGTAATTTTTTCCCTTTTTTTTCCTTTCTTTCTGTGATTTTTTCCTCTCTCTTTTTTTTCCTTTCTTTTTTGGGGAGAATGCTCGGTGCTGTGCAATTATTCTGGGATTAACTTTTATCAGAGATTCCCCTGAATGCTAACACACAGCACCATCTACCTCCATTTGATAAATTTGAAGTTGACTACTGCATTGGCTAGACTCCAATTTGAGTTCCCATCCAATATTGTTATGATCTGTGACTGCTGCAATTTAGGACGGAAAATAGTGCTATTTAGAGCGTTGCTCTTATAATGCAGATTTTCTGTTTAGTTCAGGTTGTATTTAGTTTCTGTTGAGCTCATGATGGATTTGGCTGCTAATTTCTTGGTCGCATACTTCTGTTTCTCTTGAAGTAAATGTGGAATATTCCCGCTCATTTTCAGGATGTAATAATAATAAACTTAAAATACAGGAATCCTCCAAACATGCATTACATTCAAGCTTCTCATATAGCCCAATACATATCAATTGTCAAGCTCAAAAATCAAGGTTCAGATGCTCTCTGCCTCTCTCTCTCTCTGCTGTATATATCTGTTTTCTATTTTATTTTCAATTAAATCAGGAACTCTGTGCCTTTCTTCTGAGAAAAAAGGACATAACCATCAACAATATGTGGACAGAAAAATAAACCATGCATGCGACATTACAGGAAAAGAAAAAAACTGCCAGAACTTCACTAACACCTTTTTAAGCATCAGTATGGAATATTTTCCTTTTGGACGGAAAATTCACCAGTAATATCTTTCAGAAGGCGCGTACAGTAAATATAGATTCAGTAAAATGAAAACTAGTCTCTTTTCCTGTTTCAGATTTTGTATGCTTACTATTACTTTATTTCCTGAAGCACGTTAATTGTGTACTTACGATTCATTTGAGATAATTGCACCTGTCCCAAAAGCTTGTTTTTTGTTGGCCAGTTGATCCATATTTCAAAATTTCATACAGATTTATAGCATGTTCGAGTTATTCATGAAATCTTAAATGGCTGTGAATGAAGTATTTGGATATCTTATAAGTGATATTTTTTTGTTGTTATTGCTATATATAAAACCTTTCGAGTTTCTCCTGCATTTTACTAAACATACGATGCTGCCAGCAGTTGACAAGGAGGTTATATGTGGTGGTGGGGGGTGTCTATGATTCGATTCCTGGACGACACATTTGTCCCTAAAACCCTTCTGTGATCACTCAATCCTGCTCAATCATCATGTAGCAGTGTTACAAGTGCGAGTTGGGTTGTAATCTAGCATTAAAAGCACAGTCAAGCTCGCAATGCGACACGAAATGTGAATGAGTGAATTTGCTATTGAGCTGATTATGTGTCAATGTGTATGTCTAAAATGATGCTTCATTGTGTAAAAGTTGACTACTTGTTTTCTATTGTTACCATTTTCTGAGTCATTGTACTTGGATCTTGCATACAAAACATGATTGTTGCTTTCAAACCAGGACCATGATTACATTCTCATTATCTGCAAACAGAAGTGAGTTCTGATTGCTGCTCTCACATGTGCCCCAAGACTTATCTGAGATCTCTCACATCCTAAGTGAATCAAACCATACCAACCTACTTTCAGAATCACCTGCACATCATCGCGAAAATGAAACGCGGTAAAGCAACGAACTACGTGGTTCGTGCTTATTGACACTAATTTCCTTTTGAAGGCACTATAAGAGTTTGATTCATCACGTAACAACTTTCAAGTCAGTTACAGTTTGAACCAGAAAAGAAAAGGAGATCCTCAAAAATCTAAAGCTAGGACTAAGAAAGAACTTTGTCGTCAAGAAATAAAATCATCAGTTCTCTTTAGTTGACTGAATTTGGTGCATGTTGCTTAAATTTGACTCCAGACTTAGGCTTGTTGAAATTAGCAGGCCTAGATTACACTTCTTAATCATAGGGTTAGAATTAAATGCGTTGAGACAGGATTTGACTGCTTTGCTGATTATATTATGATGATATTGTCTTAACCAAAGGGCTTAATGGGTTTGGTCGGATCCCAATCCAACAAGACCCGGACCTAACCCTGATAATTTTTCCCATCTCACAAATTTGGCCAGTTTTCTTTTAGATGGCCTGTTTCGATTGCAGAAAGTTGGGTGGATAAGTTAGATAAAGTGAGCCTCACTGTCAGTTTTTCAACCCTCCAGCAAATTCTGTTTGTTTGTAAAAATCAGAAAATTAAGAAAAAAACGCCGACGTCGGCAAAACGTCAATGCTTTTCCCTTTTCTCTTTCGCTGCAAAATTGGTAGAAAAGGGCTGGAAAATTCATAGTGTGGACCCCACTGTCAGTTTTACAACCTCTTTTCTATCTGCCAAACAGATCCCTAGGGTCAGCTTAACTCAGGCTCAGGGCTCAAAGCCAGGGTCAATTGCAAATGCTGTTAATGAAAACTGGGTCCTGGACCCAGATTCAAGCAGGTTGGGCCAAATCTGGGTCAAGTCTAAGGTCTAATTGGTCTATAATTGAGACAAGAGAAGCAACAGGGCACTGTTCAGTGTTGAATGTTGACACAACTTTGTCAACAAAAATGGCTTTCTTGTGAGTCTTGGAATTAATTATCATATAAATAATGTTAACTAGTGCATAGCAGAAGAAAGAAGTTGCCCTGATTAGGGTTAGGGTTCCCTGTGTTGGGGACATGGCATGATATTAAAAGTCAGATCAAGTGTAAAAATCATACAAGAAGCGAGCTCTATAGTCCCAAATCCTAACACACCAATTATATAACAGCTCCTTTTGGAAAATCACATGTTTTAGCAAATAGCCATGCAACATGCAAACTCAACGAAACATGCGAGTTTGGTTCTTGTATTAATTTAAGCATAACTGTTCATCCCATATCTAATGTGGGACTAAATACTTTTAGCGACTTTTAGTCTCATTTTAGCTTTTGAATTAGGTAATCTTTAGACTTGAATATCTAATTCATTCTAAAACAGAATTTAACATGTAAATATATCACGTTCATCCCCAATGGAAGGAGAACACACTCCAACTATTATCCGATGGATTCTATCAACGAATCATGTATTAATTCAGCTCAAAAATTCATGCTTTATTCTTCGTCTTCCCAACATATATCAGTCTTCACAAGTCGTGAATTCAGATTGTTATGCAATGACATACACTTGTGTGTTTCATTTTAGTTCAAAATTCTCTCGCGATTACAGATAGAAAGCTTCAAGCCAACAATCTTGTCTTAATAAGAAAACAAGTATCATTTCGTCTGAACTAACCTCATTTATAACTAGACATTTTATGATCTTAAAGAAAAAACTGTCAAAAATTTTGAATTACATTACAGCCAAGCCATGCCTTGGCTGCTGCTGCAAACAGCTGACCTTATTATGAACAAACAGTCATGTTTGTGGAGAGGTTAAATTTGGAGCTAGAGCCCAGCACTCAGTTGCATACCAAACAGAACAAGGACAAAGATCAGCACAGTTTCAGAGCTCAGAAAAAGCCCTCACTTTTTTTTACTTCAAGGACCAGAAGTTGTTTGGCAGCTACAACAACTACAAACTTTGTGATAATTAATTACTCAGGATGCTGTAACGTTTCTGCAGCAAAAAGCCAGTTAGAGACAAAATTAATATTAATCTTTTAGGTCATTGTGGTGTAATTTTTAACCGTGTTAGGTCCTCAAGTGGTTGTTATCCTCAAAATTAAAATCATGTAAAATAGTTTATTTGTTAATTAACTTTACTTCAAACTTACCCTCAAAACTTAAAGATCGACCTGCCCCTTCATTCTTTATGTATTTGTTGAACAAACCTGTCAATTTTCAGTGCTTTGATTAGACAGGAGTGTTTTTATTATTGCAATTTGATTAGCTATAAATTTCTTAAAGTCCCTTCAATAAATCTGAAATATTTTAAAAATCTTGGCTGCTTTAGCAAACATCTTAAAAGCGAAATAGATAACAGAAGAGTTCACGAAACTTTAAGTTCATTCTTATACCTTTTTTTTTGTCTTTTTGAACATAAGCCGTAGCTAAAAGTTGAACTTGGGACTCTCTACAACTCACTCCACCATCTTATCAGTGAACCAGACCTCACTGCCATTAGTTAATACTAATTGAATCTAAGACTTTTTTTGTTAGCGACTAATTGTCTCTTTTTAAGTGTGTAGGACGAAGATATGCTCTTGCTTCTTCTTTTTCTTTTTTTTTCCCCTTCTTTTTAAACTTTAAACCAAGCATCTCAAAGTTTTGGCATCCCCCCCACGTTATCCCACAGCACCCCCCAACCCCTCGCGTGTAATCCGCAGCAGCCTCGCAACTTGCAAGCTCTGTCGGGGCTCGCGATCCACGTCTTTGTCCCACTATTCTCACCCCCACTTGTTTTTGTTTTTATCCAAAACCGCAGGCAACGAGGAAAATGCCCTTGGGGACTGTGCGACCTGAATCTCCGCAGAGAATCGGGATTGTCGCGTTCGGTATGCGTTTCGAATTCAAAGGGCGAGGGGTTCTCTGCAAAATGGCATCTTTAGAGTCATTTTTTTTTTGGTTAAACCCTAAAGATAAACATATTTGTATGTGACCGTTTCATGCTCATCAGGGGAACTAACTCGTATTGACGGGCAATAAATTTTTTTCCCTTCATTGGCAGGGGCGGAACCAGAAAATTTTTTTTTGAGGTGGGCTGTAATTTTTTATAACATATACTTATGAATTATATGAATTTATCAAAAAAATAAAACAGTATTCTCCACTAAATCAACAGTGAAACTAGGAATAAATTTGCTAAAAAAACCCAATATAGAAAGAGATCTAACACAATATATAAAAAAGAACAAAAATAAAAATTAAGTTTACGCCTATATATTAAAAAATGGGCTGGGCTGTAGCCCGGCCCAGCCCACTAACGGGTCCGCCCATGTTCATTGGAGATTTGTTCCTCTAATGATAAGTCTTTTCTTCCAGCATACGAATTTCCCTCTCTTTTTCTTAGGATATCTTCCCCTTGCTCTGTAGTTTTTCTCTTCTATTTTTTTTTGTTTAAGGTTCTATTGTCACTTGTGATAGCAAAAAAAAAATAAACTTACTCATTCATGAATTAATTCGAAATCTTGTTATATACTAACAACAACAAATAACCATACCTTCATCCAAAATATTGTGGGTTCCTTGTAAAAATCTCTTCCCTCCTCCATATCAGAAACCATTTTGTGTCAAATCACTTATTTATCTTTTTGTGCTATTCTAGTTATCGTTTTAGTTTTTTTGATAGAAAGATGGGGGCTTAGCCCTAATAAATTTATTAAATAAAAAATAATGAGGAATAAGAGAGGGTGGAAAGAACAATCCCACAAATTGTTCCTTCCGCTTACCATCACACTCATATCGAAATACAAACACAGCTCCTACCCAAGTAACAAACACGCTCCTACGCATTGTGCAGACACTCCTCCTATGTACTCATACCTCAAGACATGCTGTCATCTCTCTCTTAATGTCGACAGTTGCAACTCAGAACTAGGCCTTTCGCACCTGGGGACCCCGACAGACCGGCTTGGCAATTGACAACGATCTAAACTCCTCGTGGGAACATTCTACAGCAGCAAACTCAAGGACTTCTACCTTTTTTTTGATTCCTGCATGAACATCTTAAGTAACGTCCTAACCTTATCCACAGTTACCCTCTTCTGTGGCACCCGACTCGCTCCGCATCCATCACTCCCCCAAACGGTTCGGCATTTTTTGAAATTCGAATTTACTTGATCCCTGGCCTGTTTGGCTAAGGGTGGAAGTGAGGAAATGAAGAAGTGAGGAAGTGGTAATAGTTCCCTTTAGAACTTGAGAATTGGTTAGTAAGTTTTTCGGTGTTTAGATGTTGTTGGGAAGTGTGGTTCCGGTGTTTGGATGGTAATGTGGGAGTAGAAGTGAAAAAGTTTACCACAAAGTTGAACGAAAAATAATATTAAAATAAAATTAATTAAGAAAAATAAAAATTTGACTGTAATTATAATGCAAGTGAGATTTACATGAGCAAAAAATTAACTGTTTTTTGTTACAACTTATTACAAATGAGATTCACATGACCACAAAATTAATTGTAGCACTCTGAAAGTGAGAAAATGGTTGTTTAAAAGAGAAAAGAGAAAAGAGAAAGAACCTTTTCAATTTTCCTCTTTTGGTATTTGAATGAACAGCGAAAATAAAAAAAAGTCACTACTCACTTTCACCCAATTCCTTGAATCCAAACAGCCCCTGAACAACGCCGCCCGCAGCCTGTGCGTACTGCTCTTCCAACTCAGCCGATCGGACATGGAAAACTTCCTCCACGTTGTCGACTCCGCACTGTTCACGAGGCGTTTCTTCCACCGTCTGGTCCGCGATCCTCCGTGACCCACAAGCAGCCACCTCTCTTTCCTCGTTTGATTGGGTCATCCCCATATTCGATTTCGAATTTGAAAACCCTTGATCTCCACACCCAACAGCGCTGCCGCCGCCCACAGATCCATCAGGCTCAGCGCTGCCACCGCCGTTTTCTGTCCCCTTCGTACAAACGTCCTCCAACAAGACATCAATCTTGTCGTTCTTGTCCCCCCCCGGCGTTCCTATTCAGCTGCTCGCCGGAGATGCGCCGTCGAAGAGTGTCGTCTTCAGCCACAAATACGTTGGGTGAGAAACCGACATCCCCTCCTTGTAGTTGACGCGTCACCGAGGCAGCATCGGAGCCAAGATTCGTCGCTTTAACCGCCCGCTTCGGCGGTGCTCTGGTGGTATGGGTAAACCCAATTCCCCGCTCCTCATCACCCATCGCCTGCGCAGAGCTCCGAAGCACCGGAAAATCGAACGACTCCTCCGATAGCTTCGTACCTCCGCTCACAACTTCGGCAAAGCTTCTTCTAGATCCGCTGTCGCCCTCCACCTCCATGGACTCCGCTTGAAAACAGTGTTATTGTCAATTGTATTTTTTGGTTTTTTAGCTTCTTGACTGATTTTTGTTCTCGATTTTGGGGCCGTTTGTTTCGCGTAAAACTCTGTAATTCGTAAACGACTTACAACTCAGTTACATTACGGCGTTTGTTTGGATCGTAATTCGCAAAAGAGTTACGTAACTCAACTAACACTCACTTAAACTCAGTTACCATTCACTTACAGCTCAGATACAGTTAATTTTGTGGTCATACAAATTTGTAATATTTTTTATATTAATATTAAAAAATTTTAATATTTAAATTTTTTAATATTTATTTGCAGTATTAAAACTTTTAAAATCACCAAATAGTTAATTTTGTGGTCAACTTTTTCACTTACGACTTATACATTACGACAATCAAATACCGTAAAGTACAATGCACTTTCCCACTTTACAATTTTATATTACCAACCAAACACCGTAAAATTACATACTAACTCATTTATAATTGTAAAAGACTTTATCAATTACAACTATGAATTACGGCCAGTTACGACAACCAAACAGACCCTTTATTGATGTGCCTGTACAAATCTTACTGATTTTTTGCGTTTTGTTCTCGAAAGTTACCTGCAACTTTCTATAAATATGAATACAAATACACTCATTTTTTATTCTGTTCCTATTATCCTTCGGACGTTTGCACCTCGTCATCTCACTTTCGAATATTTTTAAGCATGTTTCATATTATTTACTACATAAGCTACGTGAGAGTTGTAACAATGACATTAAAATTACGCTTTTATTATCGATTTGTTTGCAAGTAAAATGTCAATTGTATTCTTTGGTTTTTTAGCTTCTCTTTTTTCAACTTTTTTTTCTACTTCAAAATTTACACTTTGGATTGAGTACCTTATTATACTTAAATAAATAAGTAAAATTTCCAGGGTTACGTAAAACATCAAGAATAAAGTATACTCTCTCATCAGAGTTCCATGACCGTCTCGTTTACGTATATTCAACACTGACGATACATATATTCAACACTGACGAGTAAAGCAAGGAGAATTTCTCCACGACTCTTTGAGCGGAATTGTCCATGTCTTCTTCTTCCCATTCTTTTCGGAGAAAGAGATGACCTCTCCTCTCCCCCGCTCCCCTCTTCCGATCACTCTCGAATTCGGTTCATGTGTGTGAGCTACACACATATTGCCAATCCCGCGTTGACAAATGAAAAAGATGTTAGATTTTAAATAGACAAAACTTTAAATTCTTTAAACCTCTTATAATATTATAAGAGGGTCATTATCACGCACCAACTCTGAATTAGTTTCCTTATAATACATGTGACTCGCACTCATTAGCCGAACCAGCCCGCACTTCCCTGCTTCCAGTAAATCTCTAATCTCTCTCCTCGCCGCCTGTCTTGATCGGTGTCCAACACTTCAGTAGAATACTAAGTATAATATAATAAATTAATAATTATTAACAATTAAACACATGCTTTTGCTGCAACGCCTTCATTAATACATCTCTCTGCGTCGATCCCTGTCGCTGTCTCGGTCGCAAAAGCTCTTTAATTTTTCTCTCCTTGTCGTCTCTTGTCTCCCTCGCTTCCTCATTTCGAATCGCCTACTCTTCTTCTAGATCTGCGGCTGAATCGGCACCGGCGAGCTCAATTTCCTTCCTCGGGTTTCTTATCCGAATAGAATGTACCGGGAGGCTCAAGAGAGGACGGGCGGCAGATCTCGGTCCAGAGAGAGGAGGGCGGTCGGCGATCCTGATTCGAGAGAAGGTCAGATCTCACTTCTTTTGAAATTTTGATGAGAATGTGGTGTTTTTTATGGATTGATTTGGTTTTGGTGGGGAAAATTGGGAACTGAGCTTCAGAGGGGTGATTTTTGGGGAATTTTGCGGGAATTTTCTGTTTAGAAATTAAATGTTGCATTTTTTAACCGAGAAGTTTCAGCAGTGGTAATTATTTTCGGTAATTTAATTAGAAGCGTTCACGTTGGCACATGATGATGCTTGGTGTTGCTATTTTTTTTTATGATTAGAATAACTTGTTATTATTATTTTTTGAATTTGTTGTTAAGCATATTTTGACCAAGACTTGTTGTTTCTTTTTTTTGCTTTTGAAAGTTGTTTGTTTCTGTAAGAAAAAATCTTGCGACTTTGCTGAGCTAAGTTTGGAATTTGGCGTCACTTTCGTTTTGTCAGCTGGCATTTGAAGAAAATATTACTTTTTTGGCAGATTCAGCCGTAAGTTCTGGCTTCTCTTGAATAATTCCCTAAGCCGTGATTCTCCTCGTGTCTAATTTGTTAACTGGAGTTTTACTAATCTGAAATTGTGAATTTTTTTGGGTTAAAAAATGTGAGTTTTTTGAGGAAATTTCCTTTCTTTTATAATAATGAAAGTTTAAAAAAAAAAATCTTTTTTGAGTGATTATTTACGAGGTTAATTCATGGTATTTTAGTTTCTTCCAACCTTCAGTAAAATTTGGACAGCTTGTTGATTGGAAAATCGAAAAATCTGCTAAATATTGCACAAATTGATTCCCCTTTTCGGCCTTATATTGCCATATGCTCCACTGAGCGGATATTTCTTATGATAAGCATAATTTTTTTGTTTCTTTTTATTTTTTTCTGCTTTACAATGTATTGACCTAAAGTAGGTGCTTAGTTTTCTTTTTCCAATTTTCATGCTACTTCTGAACAAAAGCTTCAGTATTTTGTATGTTTTTTGACTAAATTTCTGTAATCTAAATAAATGTAAGCTTAAATTCTGCCATTGATTCTTTTCCCTCTTGCACTTATTCTATTTCAAGTAATATATTATTCTCTATTATGATTTTTCTCGTGTTTAAAATAGTTTTTTTAGTTTAATTGTGTCTTTCAGATTTGAGTTCTTTTTTACGAGAATTTATGGATTATTCTCTCTAGAAAAAGACATATTGCAATTTATTTCTTCTTCTAGGGAGCTGGTGAGGTTTCTGTGGAGTGTTTGATCGGTGACCAAGAAGATCAATCTACAGTATTAGTTTTCTTCTTCCAACATTGGATAAATTAATTGTAAATGGCTGCCTGTTCACATGATGGTTACTGATATTGGTTTTTAATTCGGGATTTAGGTTATGATGTGTCCCAGTGAACTGCTTTCTTATGAATAGATCTACTTTCTTACGTATAAAATAAGGTGTAATTTATTCTATCCTTGTTAGGCACATTTTTGACTAGATTTATTGTTCCTTCCCCAGTTCTTCTTGCATTCATACAAGTTTCTTGCAAAATTTGGAAATTCAGAGTTCTACACCCACTTTGGGTTCTTTATTCTATTTGGAGTAACTATCTTTTTATAGAGTTTAGTGAATTATTTACCTGTCATCACCTTCTAGTCGGAATAAAAGTGTGATTCTTTCATAGTTTCTGGAATTGGTTTTCGTTGAGATCGGAGGTTTAGGCATTTTTCTGGTTATTCTATCTAAAGTGTCATTTGTTAATTTTCAAAAAGTTCTATTTTTTACTTCTACTTTTCTCATATATTCAGTAAATAAATAAATATAAATAATAACCGCATTAAAGAATAACCACATTAAAAATAATGAAATAATTCATTAACTTAGATATTACCTTGGATTCAAAGAGTGTGCCAAACATTGAAGTGGCGTGTTACTCTTGTTCCATCGATCCTCCAAGATTTGATGCACAACATCATAAAAAAGTGATTGCTCATTTTTCCTTTTCTCTTTGTGCCGATAAATAACACTTTTAACCTTCTCGATTGTTGTGTCTTACATGTCATACACCAAATGAAGAAATGGCTTGTCGGTATCGATGACCCTTATCATGTCATAAATTGGCTCGGTGAAGACAATAATAGTTTATCTTGTCCCACCACAAATCATCTAGGACTTTCTCTTTTACAAATTGTGCTTTTCCTACATCATCATTCCTATACATGTTCCATCGATCACTAAGGGCTAAATCTTGGAGGTTTCTTTTGATGACTTTAAATCTTTTCAATATGATAATCCAAGAAGCAAATATAGTATCCGTCACCGTAAGAAATTTCATCTTAGAATAGTCATTGAACATGACAAGCCTCATGGAATGGTTTATGATAAAATTCTTCATAATCAAGGCATTATTTCAGACCTCCGTGATCCAACTACATTGAGCATAAACTAGAACATTAGCCGCAAAAATATTCTTAAGTGCAAGATTCAGAGTGTGCACTACAAAAGGAGTCCAAAGTGTTGGGCCAAAGGCCATCACTCTAGTTTTGATGATGATTAACTCATGTAGTTATAGTTTACTAATGATCTTATACTTATTTAATTTCAATTATCTATCAAGATCTTAGTAGGTGTGGAGCTTCAACAAAGGTGTTTTGGAGCTTACACGTGTTGATTCAAGAGCTTGCGCATCAAGATCACATCTAGCACTCGATTGGAGTCTAGCTCGTTGGATCGGGTTTGGATCGAGTCATCTTGGAGATAGAGTTCTACAAGAAGGCTTTGGTTTGTGTTGTTTAGATCTTGTGTAAGATAGATGAGATGATATGCTCAAGTTCACACACACTAGTTTCTATATGTTTGATTTTCATTTAACCGGTTTCGGATTTCATATCAAAAACATAGATATAATATCTTTCATGTGTATTGGATTTTATCCATACATTTTATGCTTCAAAAAGAGTGTCAATATCTTGTTTTTGTATATATATATGTTTTGGAGAAAACTATTTTCATTTCAAAAATACAAGTTTTGGAAAATAAGGTTTTCGGTTTTAAGCTTAACTTCTAAATCACAAAAATGGTTCTAAATGTTTGTAATATGTGTTGAATTTTGATCACACATATTTGCACTTCAGAATATTTTAAAAGACTCATTTTTGTTGAATTAATATGAATTTATGGGATTTTAATTGAATCAAAAAGACCAGTTTTCATGACCTTAATCTTTGCCTGTTTTGTGCTAGCGGTCGACCGGACGGTCGATCGGACCAGGGTCGGTCGACCGGGCCGGTTGACCGATGTGCACAAGAGCGTACACGTTTTCAGCCTCTTAGGCCGGTCGACCGCACGTTCGACCGACTGAAGTTCCTTTGCTCTCGGGTAAGGGCGGTCGACTGGTGGTAGGCAACGGTCATATTTCGACTGTTGGCCGGTCAACCGGCCGGTCGACCGAAAGGTAAAAACTGACCATATTTCCTGCCAACGGATATATTTTTTAAAAGCCTATAAATAAGGTTTTCTCTTGGCTGTTTTGTAGAACAATTTTGAGAGCTTCTCTTTCAATCTTTCTAAGTGTTTTGCAGCAAATTCAAAAGAAGTTTTTGGCTAAAAGTTTTGATTTGTGTTTTCAAGGGTTGGAAATTCAAAGAAAAGAGTCTTTTGGGAATTGGGTTTTTGGTTTATATTCTTGATATACATCTAGTATTTTCTCAAGAATTTTCTTTGAGATTTCATCTTCCAAACTCCTTGATTTTTCTCACAACTTGAGCTATTACATCTATCCTATCATTAGGATCCTTTTGTTGGTGAGAAAGAGTAGTTTGTGGTCTTTTGATCACCAAGTGATTATTGTACTTTTGACTACACTACCTCTGAACTAGAGGAGTGTGATTGAGGAGTTGGGTACTCCCTAGTGATTGTAATCCTTTGTAGATATTTTAGTGGATCGAAAATCCTTCTGGGTGAAGGCGGGGGCGTAGAGCTGGGTGCTCGAACCTCGAAACAAATCTCTGTATTTGTGATTAGTTTACTTATGTTGTTTACTTTCTATTCATTATTTCTTATTTTGTCGATCTATACTCTCACAACAAGATTGCATTGCGCACCTCAAACTCTTATTTAGAGGAATCACGAGGAAGGAGTTCAGAGCCCTTCACAGGGTATCCGGCTTCTAATCTTACTTTGAGTGATCGTTGCATCATCTCATTTTTAAATTGTGCATTGATTAGCATTTCACCTATTCACCCCCCTCTAGGTGAGTTTACAAAGATGTGAGAAAACTTGCTTCTCCACAATAGCACCAACGGCCTTACATGTAGAAGCGTTATCAATTATGATTTGGATGATATTTTGAGGACCAACTTTTTTAATACAATCTTCAAGCATCTCCGCAATATATGTCAGTTTTTCACTTCTCCCTCTGCATTTACGAAGTTAAGAACATCGAGTCACTTTCGATGACTGTCATGAAACTAATAAGAGGTCTTCTTTGTGCATCCGCCCATCTATCACTACAAATAGAAACCCCTTTTTTCTTCCATGTGGCCCTGATGGGCTCCATCAACCCCTCTACGTGAGATTTTTCACGTTGCAAGAGAGTGATCCTCAAAGAGTTGTAGCTGGAAGGTTTGTAGGCGGTGATTGGATTGTTTGCGGCAAATTTAAATGCCTTGACAGAGTATGGATTCCTTGTCAAGTTAAATGACAATCCACCCGTAGAGAACATCCTCGCAATAATGCAATCTAATTCATCAATTGCCTTTTTATTGAATGCTTGATCAATGATGCTGACCCTTTTCTCTTTTTCGGTGCACTTGAACCACTTGCACTTTCACCAACCACACTTGACGTTGAAGATATTGGTAATATTACGTTCTTAGGCACAGAAGCCTTCAATCTCATTTCTGATTACTCCATCTCCTTTGTCATATCCCTTATGTTGTGGCGTTTAACTGTTGCACACATCTTTATTCTTTGTCCGCTTATTCGTACGAGATGGGCCCTGACTCTAGAAAAAAGATCCATTAATGATTCAAGGCAATAACTACATTTTCACTTTCAATTTTCTCCTCCCCTTTCAATTTTTTCAATTTAGTTACAAACTTTCAAAGAGATGCATGATCATCCACCGGAACACTTGAAGAATCTTCTATCGAAGTCATATTACTCTAATTTCTAAACACAACAACAACACACAACAAAATCAAAATCCTAATTCAATTAAACTCAAATTCCAGTACAATCTTACATCAATCATACACTTCATATTGCTCTATCTAATTTCGATACACAACAACACACAACAATATCACAATAAATTAAGCTCAATTGCATAAATTAAACTCAACAACACACAACAATTCATATTGCCTTTCACTCTCTCTTAGCCTCTCACTTTCTCTAAGTATCATCTGCCTCTCACTCTCTCTCAGTCTCTCACTCTCTTTGCCTCTCTCTCTGTATCTCTCTCTTACTCTCTCTGTATCTCCCTCTCAGCTCTCTCTCACCCTCTCTGAGTCTCTCTGCCTCTCACTCTCTCTACCTCTCACTCTCTCTGTATCTCTCTCAATCTCTCTCTGCCTCTCACTCTCTCTCAGTTTCTCCTTTCTCAGTCTCTCCTCTATCTGAAGACCGAGAGAGATACAAAGAGAGTGAGAGACAGAAGAGTGAGAGAGATACTGAGAAAGATATACAGAGAGAGAGACAGAGAGAAGAGACAGAGAGAGCCAGAGAGAGACCAAGAGAGAGACAGAGAGAGTGAGAGACTGACAGAGAGATACAAAGAGAGAGACTAGAGAGACCGAGAGAGAGATACACAGGGAGACTGAGAGACAGAGGAGACAGAGAGGAGATAGACAGAAAGAGATCCGAGAGAGATGAGGGGTGGAGTTTATCTGAGAATCGGAGAAGATCGGAGAACGGATAAGATCGGAGATCGGGTATGTAAAAAAAATCAAATTGAAAGAAAATCCCAAATTAAAAACTCTAAAAACCTAAAATCAAAATCAAAGCTTACCTGTGCGTCGTTGTCGTCTCCGTCGTTGTGTCCGCAACCGCCGCGAGAGAGAGACGAGATAAAGAGCGAGAGAGAAACATAAAGATAGTAAGAGGGATGGAGGGGTTAAATAAAAAACGAAGCAGGTTTTTTTATCCGACCCGACCCAATACGTGTTCGGCGCGTGTCCGGACCGGGTTAAACCCGGTCCGTTGACCGGACACGGGCCGGTCCGTGTCGGACACATGCGAACCGTGTCGGACACGTTTCCGTGCCCGACACGTGCCCGACACGGACACGGCCTGGGTCTGGCCGTGTCCGTGCCTCATAGATAGGATGCAGCTCGTTTTGATTCCTAATTATTTTAAATATCTAGCCATTCTTGGTGCCATTTTTATAGACAAATTTTATTTTCTACTACATAGGCTGCCAATTAACTTCTGTCAATGATAATTTATGCTGGAATTCTATGTTTTACTGATATGGATTTGGGTAGGATATGACATGATAGGGGTGTACACATAAGACAAGTCCCAACAATTCAGTATACAAATATGTCATCGATACATTACCTCAAAAACCAAAAAAAATGTCCTTGATACAACACTAATAAGGTTAATAAACACTTCAACCAGAATCATAAAATGAACTTCTTGCTTGTATAAATCTATAGTTACCTTATAATCATTAGTATTTGTATCTTTCTTCAAGAGAGTATCCAGATGCTCAGTTTTGGATTTCAATTCAACTAAGCATTTCTCCTCAATGATTTTAATAGTGATGATTATAACAAAAAAAAACTGACTTTGATAAATATTTAACTTAATGTGGCATAATCTTGTTTCAGGGAATTTTCAATTGAGAAAGCAAGCAAATGCTTCGAAGAAATCACTGGATTTTACTCCGGAAATATGGTTCCTGTAGAAGAAAATTCTGTAAGTGCATCTCGTTTTTTCTCAGGTTATGTATCATAATAGTTGTATATAGGAAACTTGACCAATATTTAACACTTAGATACATTTCCTTTTTAGTGAGTTAACATAGCGAGTTCTGAATCGTCGATGTAGATTCCATCTGCATGCTATTTGACATAGAACACAATAGTAAATTAAAACAATTGATAATTTGAAGAACAACAAGAGATTCAGGTCTCTCATCGAGGTGAATCTCTCACTCACTTTTACAACTCACTCACAAAAGATTTAGAATGTTAATTCAATCATCATGCTAAATAGGTTTTTTTTTTATAAACTCAATATCATAACTACTAAAAACTTCAATAATAGTCTTAGCCTTATATAGGCCTACATATAGAGAAAGAATTCACCACAACCAATGTGAGACTAAACATAAACAAAGCTAAATAGAGCAACTAACAAGATTAAACTAAAATAAAAACAATTAAGATAACGATGTTCCCATCATTCTCCTCGATTTGAAAGCATTCATATTCGTTGAATGCAACGGTAACAAACATCAAGCATGTCTGAGTCGAACCGAACAATCTCCTCGCATGAAGCATTATAATCGGGTTATGGTGCTGATTGTGGAACTGACATTCGCACATTAATTTTGAATCAAGGTGGTGGAGGTGAAGCTGGTCTCTATGACGGATCAGCTGCAGTCGATGGTAGATTTAAAAAAGACGCATGCATCAGAAAAAGTCGAATCCTCTCACTGAAAATTAGTCTGATATCAGAATCCTATAGGATATCCAACTCATGGGTAATGGCAGCAACCCTCCTCAGAACTGTATAAGAACTTGTACTTCGAGCGTGCTGCTTCCTCACAGTTCTTAGAGGAAACCTCTCAAAGTGAATCATAACCATCACTTCATCATTAACTCTAAATTCCTGCAAGATCTTATGTGGATATGTAACAAATGTGTTCATCATTGCAAATTGCTATATGTTTAGAGATCTCATCATATGTAACATGCAAATGCAATGTATCAGACTCACTAGATATAACTCTTAAAGATAAAAAAAGATATATAAGTTTTCTAGGAGAACATGCATCATACATCGCTAATAGTATAACATCTATAGGACCGACATAAATCTGAAAAACTCAGGAAAGAACTCCAAGCATGCATTAGAAGAAGAAACACTGGGAGTAAACTGATAAACCATAGCAAAGAACTCTAATGACTCACTAGAAGACGTTGGGAGTAACTACAATAGACTCAACTTGTATCACCCGACTCTCTTTAGGAAAAAAATCCAAGTTCAAAAGATGAATCAGCTTCCTCTCCTCATGCGAGAAGTATGTGTGAATCTGACAATTTGCACGAAGGGTCTATGATGGCTTACTAGATGTAACAATGCTAGTAATAACTATCTCATACTCAATTCCGTCCTTTATCATAGGTGTGATAAGTGAATACCTAGCAACATGTATGAGTATACTAGACTCCATTAATACATGCTCATGATAACTGGTATCATTTTCAAGAACATAGATATCATCAGGTATGGATGTACTAGACTCCACTAATGCATCCATAACATCACTAGTACCATTAAAAGAAATATGAACCTCAACAAGAATCGGGGTACTAGAATTACTAATGTATCCTCAATGACAGTAGTAATATCGGAAGGAACGTAGACATCATCAATAACCCTCGAGTCGTCAATATCATCACTAGGCGCAATATTAACACGTCGACTCTTCGAGGGGCACTGGTAATTATAGTGTCCATATCCCTCGCACTTAGAACACTATTCTATGGCTTTGGAAATGAATATCCCGTTGAAAGACAATTCTAACTCTAAAGCTAAATGAAAAGCCTCTTCAATGGAGTTCACGTGGTAGGAGGATAATGGTCCTCGCTCACGTCACAATGAAGGGTTAAGTCATCAAATCTGACTATGTAATCTCGAACAGACATATTATCCTGACGGAAGTTGTGTAACTGATTTAGGAGATGATTCCTATAAACTCGGGAAGTTAATTCTATTTAAGTTTGTGTTTCATCTCTTCCCACAACTTTATAGGGTTCTTACACTGTCTCTCGCGTGGTATCTTTATTGAAATCCAATAAATTCTGGATGTCTCTACCAGTCTTATCCTAGCAAATTGAATATTAAGGTTATACATTTCATAACAGTCACAACAACACTCCATATCGACTAGCCAATCTCTAAAAAACACGAAAATCAGGGTAACCAACAAATTTTAGATCTTCTAACCTAAACTTGTTATTTGTTCTTTCTTAGTAGCACGCCAATCATAAGTATGACTATTCTCATAGTCATATCTAGTGTAAGTCCTATAGCCTTGATGACATTTATAACCTCTGGGGACATCTCGTGCTTGTGTTTTGTGAGTCTATCATCTCTAACTGTGAATTGAGATCCTGAATTTTCCTAAATATATTATCTTATAAGTTTGCCATGTCGGTTTGTTTGTTATCTTGATTATTCATGTTGGCTTATATGATTTTTGTTACGAAACATGCACTACTCTAAAATACAAATGCAAAATCAAACAAACAAGCAGATGCAATGTAAAATGCTAAGACTCAAACAAAACTAAATGCATGCGCTAAATGATAAAAATTAAGATCTCTTAAAAAAGTTCAATTTCTAAATGCAAAAAATGCTATTCCAGAATGATGAAAAATAACAAACAATGGTGCAAACCACTAGAGAGAAGAAAATCACAATATCGCTAACAAATTGTTACAGTCTAATAATATTTTTAAACAATATAGCAATTGAAAATTCAGCTCAAGCTTGATTTCACCTGAGATGGTAACTAATTCACGCCCAAACGTAATTTTTTTAAAGATTTCTCGGAGGATTACTCACAATCGAGAGCTGAAAATCACGTATGGAAGTCCTAGAACAGGGGCGACATCTACTGGATGTTACTGGAAGAAGTCTGCTTCAAAAACGACTCGAATCAGGCTTAAAACGGGTCTGAAATAGCTTATGAGTTGTTAGCGGGTCTGCAGAAATGTGTGTCGTTGGTTGGGTTCAGATCAGTTTCAAGCGGGTCTATTGCAAATCGGATCGGATGCAGTCGGGTCGGGTCAAGTTGCTAATGGGTCGGATCCGCCCTTGTTAGAGTTACAACGTCGCGATGGAGTCGGCGTCACGACAGCAGCACAAGACGAGGTCGACAATGCTAGGGCGACGCTATGACGATGAGTTGCTCGCTCGGTGAGGTCGTGAATGTTGGTGAGACGACAGCGGTTTTGAGTTGAGGTCAGAGTGGGCAGATGTTGGGCTCGTTGTCATCGTCTAGAAGAAGAGGTGGTAGTGTTGTCGGCGTTGAGGTTGGTGGCATGTGGCGAAGTTGATTCGGCAATGAGGTCGAGAGAGGGAGTCGATGTTGGGTTGCTTGATGAAGACAAAGCGAAAAATTTGTAGAATTGAATCGTGGTTGGTTGGATCTGAAGGCGGCTATCAGATGAGAAGGAAAGCTGCTGTCGACGATGAGGCAACGTCGACGTTGACGACGACAATGACAAAGATGGACAGGGAGGTCGGCACCCCAAATTGAAGGCGAAGATGAACATTAACACGTGGGAATTTTCAGGAAATTTTGATGAACAATTATTTTCTTTTTTAGATCTACAAGAACAGATCTAGGGTTCTTCGGATTTTTTTAAGAGCTAAAAATCAAAGGCCTACAAATCAAAATATGGAAGAAGAAGGAGACGGAGAAGAACATGGTGGATCTCGGGTTAGGGTTTGGTGAAGGAGATGAAAAATTTGGATTTTTTGGGTTCTGTTGCCAAAATTGACGCAACACAATAGCAAATTAAGACAATTGATAATTTGAAGAAGAACAAGGGAGTCAGGTCTCTCATCCAAGTGAATCTCTCACCCACTTTTACAACTCACTCACAAAAGATTTAGAATGTTAAGCAAATCATCACGCTAAACAATAGTTCTTTTGTTATAAACTCAATATCATCAATAACTAAAAACTTCAATAATATTCTTAACCTTATATAGGCTTACATCTAGATAAAGGATCCCATCACAACCAATGTGGGACAACTAACTTAAATAAACTAAAATAAAAGCAACTAAGATAATGATGTCCCTATCACTATTTCATTTTGGTATTTGACTGTCATGGAGTTGGCCATGGGTTTCCAGAGTGGTGTTTGCCTATGAAATATCATTTTAAATGAGATTCATGAAATGCACCATCATTTTCTTTGCCACACTGTTTCTATATGATTTTTGAGGCACAATGATATCAAATACCAGTTCTCTGTCAGTTTTTTTGTCTTTTAATTTTGCTTTTTCTTCCGTACAATTTCTCCATTTCCTTTAACCTTTTTTGTTTGCTGATATGCATAGTTTTATGCGACAGGTTCTAACAACTTTATGTGTTCAAATTTCTAGTTTGATCTTGAATTCAGGAGGCATATTTCATCCAAGAAAGGGAGCGGAACACCAATCAAAGCACTAATTGACAGAGAGATCTCAAAAGAAATGGAAATCAGGCGCGCCTCACCAAGTTTGGTTGTGAGATTGATGGGTCTTGATACACTACCTCCTGCAGTCACTAAAAAGCAAAAAGAAAGAAGAGTTGGTTCCCAGAATACCTCATCTGTTGAGCTCCACAAGAAGCGCATAGCCAATGAGGGCTATCCTCTTCATACGAGCAGCTGTGAGTACCAGGAATGCAAAGATGTTTTCGAAGTCATGGACATGCCAAATGTTGAGAAGCAAAATGGTAAGCCATTTCGAAAGAGAGTGCCAAGCTTGGAACAAAGTGAAATCGATTTGAAACCAAGTAACATTGACTGGGCTTTTGCAAAGCAGAAGTCAATGGATACAACACATCTGTTAACTGATGATGAATTTCAGTCCTCCAAGGAATACAATGATGCGGTGGAAGACCTAGATCCTAATAAAGATCTTTTCGTGAAATTTCTCCAAGAACCCAGTTCCTTGTTCAAAAACATTTGCAGGATGTAAAGTGTTCTCCACCCTCTCCACATGCAAACCACATCACAATTTTAAAACCATCAATTGCAAAGGCTGAGAAAAATGCTGAAAGGCACCCCTGTTTTGTAAAAGGTGACATAAGCTCCTGCAGGAGACCTGTATCTAACCTTGTTGGTCACTCTGTCAAGGAACATAGTTCTTCTCTCCCACATAAACCATTAGAACAATTACACGCAGGAAAATCTAAAGTTCGCCATTCTTCTACTCAGATTGTTGTTCTGAAGCCAAGTCTGGAGAAGGCATGGGACATGGAAACAACTGTTCCATTAGCAAGATACCCTGAGAATCATCAGTATGGTCTCAAAAGGCAAAAAGGAATTCCAATATCTCGGAGATCTGAGGTCAATGCAGGACGTGGAGGCAGGCATAAGCTGTCTGATAGTATGGAAGTTATGGGGCATAAAGCAAAGGGATTAAGAGAAATAGCTAGAGAGGTTACAAAACAATTGAGAACTGCCGGTAGCGGCAGCAAAACGGTAGCGGCCTCGAAAAAGTATGGTCAAGTTAGGGATGAAAGCTCTTTTGGCATGTTAGGAATGGAAAGTTTGGACATAGAGTCACTTAGATGGACCTCGAAAAAGTATGGTCAAGTTAGGGATGAAAGCTCTTTTGGCATGTTAGGAATGGAAAGTTTGGACATAGAGTCACTTGGATGGACTTGTGACCAGTTACATGACTGTGGTGATAGCCTCAGCGCTGCATCATATTATTCAACTGAATCTTCAGTTAGCAGGGAGGCTAGAAAACACCTGTCCGAACGATGGAAGATGATCCAACAAATTCAGGCAATGGGACCTGTTGATAAGCGATCCAGTACTCTGGGAGAAATGCTTGTATCTGATAGAGAAACACTAAGGAACACTCTAAATACATCAGTTGTTCAGAATATTTCTGGTGGGAAGGTGGCTAGAGGGGAGGTTCTTGCAAGATGGGATTACCCTTTGGGCAATAGTAGTAATGATGGCTGGAAAGATGGGTGGTCCAAAACGTATCAAGGTCAAAATCTCGTCCAGCTTCATCATTGGTTTATGGAAATCATGTACCAAGCAGAAGAAACAGAGTTGGTAGCGACAACAGTAATCTCGAAAATTTACTCAATAAGAGCCCAAATGACTTATTAGTTAAAAATGTTAGTCAGAAGAGAGAACCCTCAATCCAAAGTGTAAATTATCGCCATACCAACACTCAATTTACTTTTGGCAGAGAGGAAACTGAAATGTCTGAACGGGAGATTCATGTGAATTCAGAAGAAATATGTAGTAGGATTTATGCAAGACAACAAACTGGAGTAGCTGACAGGGTTCCTGAACTCTCTGATGACTCTGTTGCTGGTGGAGGCCATGAAGGTGGCAACTTAACTCCTCAATGTGAAGATGCCAAGTTCCCTCTCATAGTTGATTATCAGCAGGTGCAGCAGCCTACAAAATTGGCAGAGCCAGTGAACGATGGAGAGTTTTCTGGTGCTGATCCAAACTATTTAACAAGAAAGGTTAGCTCTAATATTAGTGATGTTATTTGAATTGCCTTTTTGTTCTCAACTTCAACGCAAAAATTTGATACACACTAGATAGAGTTAAAAAGCATTATAAAACTCTCAATGAGTTCACTAAGTTTGTTCCCCCCACCCCCCCCTCCCCCCCCCCCCCCCCCCGAGTTTGCCTGTGTACATGATGTAATTCCGTGCTTACTTTTCTAAATGCAGATTGCAGCCAAACATTTCTTTAGTAGGTATTAATATTTGAAAAAATCAATCAAATTTGTGATCATGCACAGCTTTTCTGATTCAGATGGATGGGATAACAATGTTAGATATCCCCCTCTATATACTGACGCAAATTCACTGCTATTTACAATTGGGAAGATGCCTGCATATATTGTTAATATATTTTTCTTGGGCTATATGTTTTATTCTTGTTATTTTCCTATATTATAATGGAGTCAATTTCAAATGATGCATCATTATCTTTGTTTCCAGTCCACCATATGTGCCATGTGATTATTACTGGCGAATATTCTCTGAACCTCTGCTTAGAAAGGGCAGCCCCTGTGTTCTATCTGAAAATGCACTTGTGATTGGAATGCGATAATTGATGAGAAATTTGACGATCGAACTACCAAAGTTTATAAGGAGGCACTCCACTGATATGGACATGCTTCCATCATCACCAAAACCTTTCTTTCTTGTTGTTAGGTTCATTAATACGTCCATTCTGGAGTTTATGTTGGCTATAATGTTTGTTGCTTGTTTTAACATTAGTCTACTTTGTGTAGCTTAAATGATTTCATACTAATATTATTGTCAATATCCTAGTGATGCCTAAGGAGGCGTTTAGATTAATATTAAATCTATAATATGCAGCATGTTTCTCCCTGCTAAAAAAATTGGGGTGGCAACAGATAGGGTAAGGTGAGAGACCCACAGTAACCCTTACCCTAAATACCCAACTGTTTACCCTTACTCTAATGAGTATTACTTACCACACTTTCCCCAAAAGTTTTCTGTACGCTATAGGATAGCCATGTAAAACAGGTATAATACTCTAGGTGACTTAAAAAACATGTTTCATTAGAAAAAGAGAAGAAACAATCTTAGGAAAAATTAGCTTTGCATCCATTGCAAAAGTTTTCCTTTTTATATATGTCAAAAAAGAGTACATGATAAATATAGTTCATTCAAATTAAGTAATAATTTCTGGAATAACCATTAAGTAAAATAAAAAAAATATAATAACCAATTAATACCAACTTATAGAAACAACATAAATACATACTAGTTCAGTAACTATTCGTGTTCATCCAAAATGAAGATAGGGAAAATTAAGGGTTATGAGATACCATACACGACTATAGTATAATTGTACTAATATTATTTTTTTTTATTTTAAATGGGTAAACCAGTAAATGTGTAGGCCCATAGGGTAAGAAATTCTTACCCTCGCCCCTATAGAGATAAAATGGTAAGGAAATTTTATCCTTACCCTACTCGTTTAGATAAATGGTTAACCTTACGCTTACGCTAAAAAATTGGGTAAATGGGTTTACCTTTGCCATCGCCACCCCTACAAAAAATATCCATGTCCATCTGAAATTCAATTGAGAAAACATTTAGTACCTATGCTCTTAACTTGTGTGGAAACTTGCAAATATAGCTAGTTTTATTGACTTAATTGGATATAATTAAATTATAATTTACGTGTTTGATACCTTTACTTAAAAAAAATTATGACATATTAATTGCTTGGTATTTTTCTATTAAGGTTTTTATTCAATTTTTAAATACGAACTAAAACACACATACGCATAATGCATATAGGATTTTTTTCAGCTTATAACACAATCACCCTTTTTTCCACTGAGCCATGTTACATGTAGGATTGACTACAGACCATGATTTCAAATAACGGCCGATTTCGATACATGTTGATAATATTGTATGGATTTTGAGGTATATGATACAATATTAAACCTATAATATTGGCCGATATCCAGGCTGATATTGCCGATTCGGTTGAAATTGCTGAAATTGATACTATAAATCATTGGTCGATGCCGATGCCGATGCCGATACCGATACCGATACCAAGATTTTAAACCATGCCACAGACTTTATGCAAAATCAAGAAAACGGATTGATGATCCATTTTCATCCACTAGTTTGCTTTATATGTATTGATATAGTGGACCCACTGTTGTTTACTTCACTCTCTACTCATAGGAAATTGGTGCAATGGTGGCAAAGGTGTAAAACTCCTAATTTTAGGAGTTGACGTAAACTCATATGCTTACATCCATGTGGTAAATATATTTTCATAAACTAACACATGTATAGCCTTGTGTTCGTGTCTAAGTTCAGAGGAGTTAGTGTCCAGTGACACGTGACCATGTATAATATGACACTTTTGTCTATGTCCACAAGTTAGAAGTATGTATAAACAAAATATAGTTAGTTCTCAAAGAGTATCTCATGAATACTCTTTCAAATTTAAGAGGATTTGGTCAAAGCTTGCGAGACATATTTGTTAGATTCTTGTATTATCCATACCCCACCACCACTAGGCCTCAATTCTCTCTTGAAGATTTCATCCTATCTTTTCGTGAATGATGCTCTTAATGCCCCTCTTTCTTATAGAACTTTTGGTAACTGATGCTCTTAGTGCCCGTCTTTCACGAACTGTGTGTCTAGGGTATCTCCGAATTGAACAGGTTGAAACACGCCTCTCAATATTATGGCATCATGAGATATCTATTATAAATAATGATCCCTATTTTGATAATATATTTATTATTTAGTAGTTTGAAGGTCATATTGATTCTCTATTTTGTCATGTCACCATTAGGCATCATGGCCTTTGGCAATTCATGTTCTGCACCTGTCTTTAACATAAAGAAGGTTTTCAAATCAACTACCTTTCTTCTGCTAGCTATTGAGATTTCCAATATTTTGGATTCAATCTCTCCATTTTGGGCTTCTTATGGCGTTTCCCGTAACACGATAAGTTAGAAATGCCATGCTATATGCATTTTCCACTACAATGGTACTTGTCACTGGAGGATTCACCATAGAAACTTGTGGTGGCTTTCCACACTATAATCTCTATATGATTTTTCAATGCACATTGTGCCTAATTCATATATTAGAACCTTTCCGTATTGATACTTATCTGTAGATTGTAATGTAGCGAATTAATGAAGCAAGCCAAATACATATATAGAACACTTTTCAATTTATGTTTATATACTGACACATATTGCATTTATGTTAAGAAATAACTATATCTTCTATATAGTGTTACTCTTTTTTTAACCCTATCATTTTGGTTTATATTGGAATTGCTGACTGGTTCATTTGTCATGTTGTGATGTTAGTACTTTAGCTGGAACGTTTCCTGCAATCTCTCTTGAATTAATTGTACATAACTCCCTATCTTGAACTATGGTAGAATGAATTAACCTGTTGTTGATATTTATATTTTACTTGTATATGATATTTATTCTTTTGGCCATCCTCATTTCTTAAACATAATTGATTGTCTCCAACTTCAGGAAATCTCAGTTAATCATCCTCATGTCAATCCCGTTTCTTCCCACTGCGATGTATCAGAATCACCTTCTTCTGCTAGGTCCAAAAAGGATCAACCAAGTCCTGTCTCTGTTCTAGAGCCATCTCCATCTGAAGAGGACAAGTCCAGTTCTGAATGCTTCGAGAAGATCAGTGCAGGCCTCAAGGGTAAGTGAAACTGTGAGAAAAATAAGCAATTAATTTCACTAGTTTGTTGGACGCGTGCAATGCATGTGTGCTTTTAATCTTTGTGGTTTCATTGGAAATATAAGATAGAAAAGGTGTCTCTTACTAAGCAGAGCTAGCTGTTTAATATGACCAACTCCTTTCTAACTACTAATATAAATGCAAAGGTAGACTTTACCTAAACACATGACCTTGTCTCATGCTTCAAGTTTTGACGTTATATATAGAAAAGATACCAAAAGTAGCAAATGTTTTACTAGTTGTACCTTATTGTTGCAGAGTTACGGATGCAGCTTAAACTTCTTAAGTTGGAGTCAGCAGATACAGATGCTGAAGACTTGGAACTTCTTATTTCTAGTGACGAGGATAGTGGCGAGTGCCGTTCCCCTCTATGTGCAGGAGAGACTCTAGAAGCTTTCAGAGATGATGAAGATAGGGACTTCTCTTACCTACTTGATGTACTCATTGATTCAGGTGTTCATCATACCAGTGCAAACGGACTCTTCAATGCATGCTACACGCAGGAATATCCAGTTGGCAGAGAAGTGTTTGAAAAACTTGAAAAGAAGTACAATGTGTTGGCGTCATGGTCGAGATCAGAGAGAAAGCTCTTGTTCGATCTTATAAGTTCTATTTTAGCCGACGTTATAAGCCCATCCATTGATCTGCAGTCAATGAAATCAAGGAGGTCTCATCCCACATGGTCCCGTGAGGGTCTCTTTGAAGACGTCTGGCTACTGGTGGTCAAACAAAGGAAGGAGCTGGGTGGCAAACAGGAGGAGAAGCTCTTGTCGGAGCCAAGGTGGCTGGATTTCGGAGGTGATGTGTACATGGTTGGGAAGGAGTTGGAGAGTGTGTTAATTGACGGCCTCATGGAAGAGCTCCTTTCTCAGTTGATCTGAGTCGGGTTTTGATGCTTTAGATGAAGCAGTCGCTTCAAACTGTTGAAAATTTTACATGCAAAATCTGCTGAAGCTAAAGAAGTCATCTAAGCTCAAGTCTACACACCGACTCCCTCTGATCCAGTGAGTGAACTGATCTGTATATGCAAATCTGTTAGTCATCAGTTGTAAATCAAATCTTCTGTAAGAGTTGGCAGATGGTCGCAAAACATCTGCTATTGTTCGGCCATTGTGATGGTAAAGAAAAGACATGTGCATTATATCATAGAGTCGTGTCAGATCCATTCTAACCTATGTGCATGCCGCTATGAGATTTATCCCAATGTGATACTGATGTTTAGATCTTGAGGCAAACCGACATTTGTACAACACTGTATACATAGTGCATAGTTGCATATAATACATAGTATATTGCAAGCATTGTTCTATTTTCAGCATCATGTCCCTCATTTCCATACTGAACTGCTTTAATTCCTATTGTAACCAGAACACACTTTTTGGCTGCACAAATCCTTTTGCCTCCTTCGAGTTAGGGGCATCTCTTTATCAAACAGCATTAGTTATTAAAATCTTTTCTTACTGTTTATGCAACTGCAGTATTACTATTCATGCAATCTGTGCTGTGGTATGATGAGCCTAATGTTGCCAAGAAATTTGTTTCCTAGTCTCTTTGGAACTGCACAGGATTGTTGGTATCTAGTAGTTTTGATGAAAAATCTCTCCCTTATAGTTTGTGTTCATTTGAGTGAAGTAATTGTCACTGTATCTGCCTTAATACATAACTTAGGTTGGAAATGCAGCTGTTGTTCAATGCAGTTCTTGGTGCAAGCCCAGCCCCATTTTGTTCCCTTCAATTCCTAGAATTCCTCAAATTAGTGTGTTCTTAAAACATCTAAATAACAAGGGGAATAACTTCAATTTTGGAAATGTGCCTTGAATATTATATGACTTCTCCAATCACAAGCCAATATCATTTACCAACTAATCAAGTTCCTCCCCAAAATATTTTGCAATTGAACTGTAATTATAGAGTAAGAGGCACTGGTGTGTGACGTTCTTTAGTCAAAGAAAATACAAAACTACAATTATAGATCCCAAACTCCTCCATGAACCACATTGCTCTGTTCAAGCTTATTGTCCTAGTCTTAGTAGCAGTCTAAAACACTGACATTAACTGCTTAAAAAAACTTCCAAAGAACCATCTTTGTGACTTTGTCCACTAGCCAACTAACTAGCTGACCCCAGTTCTGGCATCAAACTCCCAAATTTAATTAGAAATTTCTCTCTAAACCATCCAAATTCTCCTATAAATACCCCGCCCATCTCCGGATTCGGTTCATGTGTGTGAGCCACACACATATATTATAAGACGGCTAATCCTGCAATGATACGTGGATAAAATGCCGGGTTTGAAGAGAACAAAACTTTAAATCCTTTGAATATCTTTTATAAAAGGGCCTCATCTCCCTCCAACTCACAAAACAAGAGAATAATGGAAAAGACAGAGTCCAACATTCAATCTTCCCCTTCTCTTGCACTCTTGCAACTCACTGTAATCCAGCTGCTGCTCTCCTCCGCCTCGGCGCGGCCTCTTGAGACCGTCCCGAAATGGGAAGCTTGATCTCCTCCTCCACCTCCGCGCTCTAATATGTTAGAAACTCAGGATGCGGGGTTGCCCGACTCAAGCGGAAGATTTCCTCGACCGCCTGACCCCACACGAGCGCCTCCTCCACCTGAATCATTCTGGCGTGTTTGAAACTCGGGATGCAGAATTGCCTGACTTTAGATGGTCACCTCCTCCTCCACCTGATCCCGTCGATTTGAACTCTGGATGTGGAATTACCGGCAGACTGGTAACCTCCTCGACCACCTCCTCCCAAGCAACCGCATCCTCCTCCTCCTCCTCGTTACGCTAGAGTGTTTGAAACTCGGCACTCGGAATCGCCGGACTTGAGACTGTCGGATGAGTTTTTGAGTTGGAGGGAAAACTTGAGTTTCTCTCTTATTTAGTTTTAATTTTAGTCTCACACTGGATGAAAGATAGGAGGTTGGGCAGTATATATAGCAACTCCTCTCATGGCTATTGTTATGAGTGTTGAGTCATAGGCGACATCCTCACATGCGTGCACACGCGCTATATATACTAACTCCTCCCATGCTTATGAGTGTTGGGTTATGTGTCACATTCTCACATGCGCGCACACGCGCCGAACCGAACCGGGTGCAGGTGGCGCGCGACGCCCATGACCTCTGTGGGCACGAATGTAGTTCGATTCAGGGGCTTGTTAGACATATTACATTTTGTTAGTTTTTTATTTTTATTTTTATTTGAAATTCTGTTGAGATTTTCGGGTAGAGTTGGGTTCGTTCAAGAGAATTGGATCTGCACGTTGTAACCACTCGCGCATGATCACAGATTCTCTCGGGCTGTTACAAACTGAAAGATCTGCAAAGGGTTATAAATACCCTATATCTGCATTTACATTCTGCTGAAAAAAACTGTGTTTTTGCGATCAGGTTTTGGTGTTTTCTCAAAGCTGATTATCCACTTACAGGTAACGAATCTCCGTCGAGTATAGGCGTGACTCATCGTCCTGAGTTGGGTGCTGGTGTATTACCGTGAGAGTTTTTACCGCTAGGAGAGGAGGTCGATTTCAAGGTCCGAACGAGGGACCGATCATCTTTCTTCTAGCGCAGTGCGTCTGCACGACTACGTCACCCCAGGTCAGTTTTTTGTTTTCTTTTGATTCTATATTTCAGTTACATGCTTAGGACAAATAGTTTATTAAATTTAAAGATTTATATTTGTTACATGTTTTAATCTAGTTAAATTTACTTTAGAGACGGCCACCTCCTCCTCTACCTCATCACGCTGATGTGTTAGAAAACTGTGAATGCAGAAACGCCATCAAGCGGGATATCTCCACCTAATCACGCTGATGTGTTACAATCTCTTGATGCAGCATCGCCAACAAGAGGGAAATCTCCACCTCATCACGCAGATGTGTTAGAAACTCTAAATGCGAAATTTCCAGAAAATGGGAAACCCACTCGACCGCCTGCCCCTAACCGGCCCACCTCCACCTCATCACGCTGATACGTCAGAAACTTTGGGTGCGGAATTGCCAGAAAACGGGACTCTTTAATTTAGATATGTTTTATTTAAAAATGTTATCAGGGTGTATGCAGTGGCGAAGGATGATTTTAAAATAATTATTGTGGAAGGTGGTTTGAGTAAATTAAGCTACCTTTATATATGAAATTTGAACCAGCTCCTGACCAATTTTGATTTGTTGACTTTTTTTTCTTTTCTTTTTTTGGCCTCTTCCTGGTATCATATCTGGAGGAGCCACAAAAGAAATTTCCACTGACAACCATCCTTTGTCCCCTAGACGACAAACTAGCAGACCCTTGTTTTGGTTTCTAATGCACCACTCTGCACTCATTTTTGTCAGCGCTCTCTGCGAAATTTAATTGGAGATTCTCCATCCTATCCAAAATTCTCCTATAAAAACCACTTCCTCACTCCCCATTTCTCATTGCCACTGGAAAAAAGAACTGCATACAGAAAAGATGGCAAAGAGTACTTTGGGTCCAGTCAGTCATAGCCTAGTCTCATTCCTAGCTCTCACAACCATTCTGCACTGTTAGTCTCTTATGTCTCTGCGCGGTCTCTTGAGTCCTTAACAGTTGCCTCGGAGCCGATCTCTGCACGGTCTCTTGAGTCCTTAACAGTTGCCTCGGAACCGATGTCTGCAGACAGAAATGAGTCTCTTGAGTCCCTAACAGTTGTCTCAGAGCCAATTTCTGTGCAGTCTCTTGAGTCCCTAACAGTTGCCTCGGAGCCGATGTCTGCGCGGTATCTTGAGTTCCTAACAGTTGACTCGGAGCCGATCCCTCCGCCTTGTCCCATACCTCAGAAACCTGAATCTTCGGGGACTCCGGACTTGGAATTGCCCGAGGAGTGCGTTTTATCTTTCGGCCCGCCGCCTAATCCTCGGCCGGCGCCGCCTCCCCCTCGCCCGAGGTTGGCCTGAGCTCTCTGGTCTACTGGTGTAGCTTTTTCAGTATGTTTGTTTGGGGTGGGCTAAAACTGTTATCAATGTGTACTGGAAAAGGGTTTTTAAACAAATAAATAAATACTGTGGAAGTTGGTTGATTTGAGCAAATTAAACTTAATCACTATTTATGAAATTTCTGAAGGTTTAAGTTTCTAGTTATGAGCGTATAGTATTTAATGTGAGCCGAAACCATCATTATTATTTAAGCTTTTTTTCCCCACCAAAATTGGAGTTTGCTATGAAGCACAAGCCTTCATGGTTGAATTTTTTTTCCTGACAAATTGACGTCAATATCTCATAAAATAGTATCAAGCACTCCTCATTGAGGAACCTACATGCAAAAAGGAGACAATTGATTTCCTAAAACTTATTTTAAATTTTGGAAAAAATATCTGGAAGAATAAAAGGGAGAAATTGCAGATTTTCTATAAATAAAAGAATAAAACCGAGAACAGCACAGAATTTATTCTTAGCTTAGCGATGCTCGATTTTAAAAAATAATAAAATATTGTCTATGTCAGATGGGGCCTGTAGTCAGACACCAAGTGGGCCTTCAATAATTATTTGGATTTACTTCAAAAAACACAAATAATTGGGCCTTCATGTTTTCAAACGTTAGACCGTGGGCCCCAGTAGAGAGGGTTCGTGCGTAATAGGCTCTTTTGGAGGTTTCTTTTATGGGGCTCCGTTCGGGTTCAACGGAGCGAAAAAATTACAAAATAACTAAATAAACTTCTCGTCAGAGCCTCCGTAAGGACTCTCCACCTTCGAAGATAATTTTTTAATCTCTTGCAAAGATTAGTGTTTGCTATATTTGATTATCAATTGATAAAATTGAATATGTGTGGACTGAATTTTCAAAAAAAAAAAAAATCAAACTTTATGAAAAAGGTGGAATTTTGAAAACCCTAGAAAATCAAAACAAAGAATCGGGCTGCAGCCCTCGCGAAATAGGCTGACGCGCCAGATGCGCACCCCTTAGCGCAACTATGGAAGCGCTCGGCCATCGCTGAGCATGCTGGCACGCACAGATGCACCTTTCAGAGGCTGAAAGGAAATCTTAGCCCAGATGGAGGCAGCACCGCCGCCCGCGCACGAAGCATCGGCGCCTTACGGCAGACGTGATGCGCGCGGAGCATGGGGTGCGCCCGCGGTAATACCTCCTCATGCTCGACAATAACGTCGCCCTGTTCCAGCTGCATTGCGGGCCTACACACTACATGTCCGATGGTAGCACCTTAATCAGGCTGTAGCAGTGCCGTCCACGGGATGACATTTCACGGGCCCGTACAAGGCACTCAATGGCGATGACGCCACAACTTGTCTGAGCAGGGTTGAACCTTAACCATTGATGATTTTTCGGACTAATATGGGCTTGGAAACAAGCTGAAACCTTGCTCGAGTTCGTTTTTGCCAAATTTAATTAAATTCATTAAAATTCGCATGTATCGACATGATAACCTAATAAAATACACGAGAAGAGTGGGAGGTGTAAGCGAATTTACAAATTCAGTTTCCTAAATTATCGTTGATATTTTTTTGCGTAATAATAAATCTAGCCTTTTAAAAATTAGTTCTTGCCGCGGGAGATGATATCGAGCATTGCGCAAAGTCTCGATCCCGCTGTGATCAAATTTTTTTTAGGGTTTTTCTTATATTTACCCCTCAAATTTTCTATATTTTTAAATTTATCCCTCAAATCTTCATATTTCTAAAATTACCCCTCAAAATCATCCCATATTTTTAAAATTACCCCTACTACTGGTTTCAGTTTGTCATTTAACAGTTTTTGAAGATGATTACATAATTAACCCCACTAATACTTTCCTAACCTTTCTCTCTCTCTTTCAAACTGTCTCTTCGTCTCCCTCAAAAAACCAAAAAAAAAAAAAACAGAGTGAACCCCAGATTGATTCGTTGCCGCCGCCTCCTATCTCTTCACTGTTGGTTCTCAACCGCTCTCTATTCTCTCTCTTATCTGACCTTCGCCTTCTCTGTGAACCTTATATCAAGAATGATATTTGAGGATAGTTATAGATAATCAAACAAAAATGTTATTTAGTTTGGTAATCAACTTTAAAAATGTTGTAGCTGTGATTTTTGTAGCTGCTCAAAATCCCATCTCATTAAAATGCAATCCATCACATATCATCATCCAATTTGCTGTAAGGACATTAAGTCACAACTCAAAGTACGCATCCCCTGCATCTACACACTATTCACATCATCAACCTCAAAATTTAACAACAATACAAATCATGTTTACTGCAAATAACCACAAGTACGAATGTATAAAAATACTTAATCAAACAACCATACCCAGAAACTTGATGAAGCACTCTATACAAATAACATCAAACTTGAAGAAGTACTCAATTCATAACACAAGCTTACAAAGTCTTGCCCTCGGATCTGGATGCTCAGCCAGAAAATCCGTCACTGCTTGTCCTTTAACAGCCTTTTGAGGTAAAAAGTGCATTTCATATTGGGATAGCAACATAGCCCATTTTGCCAGCCGGCCATTCAATGATGAAGGCTTTGTCATGAGTAACCTCAAGGGGTTGACTTTTGATATGACGTTTATCGTCTGGCCTACCAAATAGTGTCACATTTTCTGAATAGCAAACACTAATGCCAAACATTCCTTCTCGATCGGGTTGTACCGATGTTCGGCTCCGATCATTGTTCTACTCAAATAGTAGATTACTTGCTCTCGTCCTTGATCATCATTCTGAGCTAGTAGAGCTCCTAAAGAATGATCCATCGCTCGGACGTAGATCAGGAAAGGTTTTCCAGACACTAGATCTGCAAGGACTGGCGGTTGTGTGAGGTACTGTTTAATTTCCTTAAATGCTTGCTAGCAAGCGCTGTCCCAAATGAACGACACACCTTTCTTCATCAATTTGAAAAAGGGTTGGCATCTTCTGGAGAGATTTGAGATAAACCTTCGGATGTACGCCAATCGTCCTTGCAATCCCCTGAGCTCCTTGAGGTTTCTCGGAGGTTGCATCTCCTGGATAGCGCGAACCTTTTCTGGGTCCAAATGAATCCCCGTAGAGATCACTACAAACCTTAGGAATTTTCCACTGGCCACCCCCAAGAAGGATTTGGCGGGGTTCATCTTCAACTGATGGGCCCGCATGATGTCGAAGACAACCTTTAGATCAGTTATATGATCACCTTTAGCGCGGCTTTTTACTGCAATGTCGTCAACATAGCATTCCACCGTTTTGCGCATATGTTTGTGGAAAATGGCATTCATGGCCCTTTGATATGTCACCACTGCATTCTTCAGTCCAAAGGGCATGACGGTGTAACAGTATACCCCCAGTGGTGTCCTGAAAGAGGTATGCTTTTCATCATCAGGATACATTTTGATTTGATTGTATCCTGAGAATCCATCCATGAAGGACATTCGCTCGAATCCACATGTGTTGTCAATCATGACATCTGTGATTGGCAGTGGGAATTCATCCTTGGGACAGGCCTCGTTTAGATCACGAAAATCGATGCAGATTCGGATCTTCCCATTCTTTTTAGCAACGGGAACGGTGTTGGCTACCCAATCAGGATGTTGTTCTTCCCTAATGAAGCCAGAGTCTATAAGCTTTCTGACTTCTGATTGAATTGCCTCCATCATTTCTGGACGGAACCATCGCTGTTGTTGTTTGACGGGCTTTTTGTCCGTATTAATGTTGAAGCGGTGCATAGCCACTCGAGGATCAAGTCCGGGCATATCCTCGTAATTCCAGGAGAAGACGTCTATATATTCTTGTACCAGAGATATTAGACCCTTTTTCTCCGAGAGTGACAGACCTTCGCTTATAAAGATGGGCTTAGGATTAGCCTCATCTCCTAGATTGATCTGAACAATCTTATCTTCTGTGGGTGGCTCGCGCTGTTCAAAGCGAGTATCCCAAAGATTGTTCAAGTGTTTGATCCAAGGATCTGTATCGGATTGGATCATTTCTTCATTTCCGTCTTCCAGGTGGCTTGTTGAAACCATATTCACTTAAAGTTCTCTGAAGATGTTGCCGACACTAACATCTGACTCCCACGATGACGTGCCCGATGAGTAATCACGACATAATGACTCTTCAGACTCAGAAGCTGATGGGGTCAGAGTTGACACATAGCCCAACCCCCTGCGAGTCCGATGATAATAATCAGGGGTTTTCCTTTTTGGTACAAAAGATCGGAGTAGTGTTCTCCTTCCTTTGCTGAAGTTCAACCCTGGTCCGCTTGTTAGATCACACCCCATGTTTTTCATCATTCTGAGTGCCTTTGGCTCATAATAACCGAATTGAGGGGATTCTTGCTTGCCTTCTGATTCTTCACGGGTCATCGGTTCGGATTCAATTCGTCCGAAAAGAATTGGTCTTTGGCCTTTTCGTCTTACTGGAACCATGAATATGGATTCTTGCGGACTACCAACATTTCGACATGTTTCGAAGAAAACGATTTTATTGGTGCATGCAATGATGTCAAAGCATCCATTGCCGACCAGAGGTCGTCGTCGACTTCAGTACTAGTGTCTGACGGCACTGAGTCAGAAGCAAACACAGAGAAATACGCCAAATCTAAGTCTTCATTAATATACCATCCGCCTACATCGTCGGAAGTATTATCAACATCGAGCTTATTATCGCACGTTACAAGTGGGTCTAGTTCCCATATGCACTCTTCTTTTTCCAGCTCGGTGTCGGCTTCATTACCAGAGTCGGGCTCCTCTGGTTGCGGGATTTCATCTGTTTCTACAGATTCCTGATATAGGAGAGAATCTGTGAAATAATTCTCAACTCCCTTGAACGGATGCCTTTCAGCAATCAACGTTCGCACCTTTCCATCCCTGTCAATGTATTTCATGACTTGGTGGAGAGTAGAGGGAACGATAGAATTGCGATGAATCCATGGTCGACCCAACAGCAAATTGTAGGAGGTGTCGGCATCTATAACGTAGCATGTCACCTCCGACCGTAGGTCCCCAATCTGGCATTTGAGCTTGACCTTCCCCATTGGACGGGTACTATTGGCATTGAACCCATAAATAGTAGTCTGGGTGGCGCTCAAACGGTGAGTAGGAATCCCGAGATGTTGCATGACTCGGCGAGGCATAATGCTCAATGCGGACCCGGGATCTACCTGAATGCGGTTCACCTCAGATGATCCAATATACCCCGCGAAGTAAAGGGGTCGATCATGTTTCCCTTTGACTTGCATATCACCTGCCGTGAAGGTGATGCAGGGAACATTTTGGGAGGTATGGAGGCAATCCTCTACATCTTCCTCCTTTGGTCCGATTGGCACCTGAGTCATGAAGGCCTCAGTATTAGCGAGAGCCTGTTGTAGGGCTTCTCTGGTTGGCTTTGATAGCCTGAGGAGCTCATAAAGAGTAATTCGGGCCGGTATATTGGCCAGTTGAGCCAAGACATCAAAGAGATAAGGTGCTGTGGATCCTTCCGCGACGTCTTTCGAAAGAACTCTGAAAAATCGAAGCTCTTTCTGTTTCTCCACAGGTTGCTTTGTGGAGGGTTTGGCTGACTCTGCAGCGGGTCTTGGAGGAGCTATCGCCATTTCGTCATACTTTTTCAAATATGACTGCCCTGAACGTGTTTCCGCCACCAGTTGACTGGGTTCTGTGGCTAGGACTATCGTCTCTTCTTTCGAATCGGTCAGTGAGGAAACATCAGTCTCTGCTTCCCGAGAAGAGGCATATACCAAATTACAGGATGTAGCCTTTGTTTTGGCTTTGGACTTTCTGCTGGTTACAGTGGTCCATTGCTGGTCATCCATAAGGTCGGGATGAACCCACATGACTTCTCCCTGAGATGTGAAAACGGGTACCAGGCCCTTCTCTTGCTGTTGGTGAGGGTCTATGTTGACAATTCGCAGCTCTCCTTTTGGGACAGGGACTACTCCAGAGGGTGTTGGAGGTTGCCTTTCAAACTGGAGGAATGACGTCATATTGGCCGCCACCTTCTTCTGCTCTGGACGGAGTTTTAATACTTCCGCATCAATCAGAGCCTGAAGGATGTCCTTGAAGACATAACAGCTCTTGGTGGGGGTCCCAACATCCTGTGATACATGCAGTAGTTGGGATTATCGGTTTTACCGACTTCTTCAGGGCGCCTAGCTTCAGGGAGTTTCAGTCGGTTGCTCTTGTTGAGTAGTTTGAAGAGCGAGTCGACATGTTCATCCTTGAAGGAATACTGCTTGCTGGCGCGTAGTTGGCTTGAAGAGCCACTTCCCTTGACCGGTTGAGGTTTAACAGGGGATTTGGTCTCTGCTGCCAAGTTATCCTTCCTTTTGGCCTGGAGGGATGTGTCTGGCGCACGCCTTGCTGTCCTCTCAGGTCGGGGTTTGTTTTCTTCTGCCCTGACCCGAGCGACGATTTCCTCAGCCTGTTCACCTTGTTGGATCAACTGCTTCCAGGTGCGGCTTTCGGCAACTCCTATTTGGGCAAGGAGCGAAGTTTGGAGATTGTGGCGGCATGTTTCTACCAGGGTAACCTGGGTCATACCGCTTGGACATCGGAGTGCTACGTTCCGAAATCTTTCTACGAAAGACTTAACGGACTCTCCCTTTCGCTGCTTGGTGGCTAAAAGGGTAGGCATGTTGACCTCCGAGTCATCTTCAAAGAAGCGCGTTAAGAAGAGCTTCTCCAAGTCGCCCCAATTCTTGATGGAACCCTCTGGGAGCTTCATGAACCATTCAAAGGCAAGCCCTTTAGGGTGCCGATGAACACGCGTGCCAGAATGGCATCATTATCTACCACATTCCCTGTTTGGGATTTAAAGTAGTAGATATGTTGGTTCGGTGAACCTTTCCCATCAAATGCTTGGAGGGTTGGAGCCTTGAATTTGAGCGGGTATGGAACCAGGTCCCACTCGGTCGGATATGGCCGGACCACTCCTGCTTCTTGGAGGCCTTTCCGGTTGGTAAGGGCCTCAAGACGTTGCTCCAACTGGTTCATTCTTTTAGAATGAATCTTTCCCTGGTTTTGGTCGTCCTTCTCCTGTGAGGAGGACTTAGACGAATCAGAAGTAGACCGCTCTTTCTCCTCTATATGTACAGAGGATGAGCTTTCCCCCTCTTTTCGTTTGCCTTTAGACTTCTTAGAGGAGGCTTTGTTAGTTGACTTCCTCTTATCTTCAAGCAACTGTGCGAGCATCTGCTTGAGGAAGTCGATCGATTCTTGCTGAACGTGAATCATCTCGAATTATTCCTTCTGAACCTGGGCTTGCTGCTCCAAGCGCCTGGCGGTCTCCTCAGGAGTGCTAGTCATGTATATGTAGGCCTCTTTCTCCATGGAGGAATTTGAAGCCTGCGACTCTGCAATAGCGGAATGCGAGTCATTCACCTCAATGGCCCGGACTAGAGCATTGTAGTCAATCGGGGAAATTGCCCCGGTCCGGGTGCGAGTGTGTCGGTATACTTCTTCCGGTTCTGTGTCAGACTCATCATTGGAACTAATTGCAGGTTGTTTTCCTCTGCTCCTACTCACCATGTTTGCACTGAGTTCTGGATATTCAGTGTCAGAGAAAATCCTCCTCCTTTGGGAGCGACTTCTCTTAGCTGATCGGGGAATCAGGGTCAGCTGTCTAACTAGAGACTGCTGGTTTGCACCTGAACTGCAATGGCACTCAGAAAGCATCGTGATAAGCCGTTGGCAGCAACATGACGAAGTGATCTGTAACGCCCCGATCCTGCGGGCACGGAGACGTTACTGCAACGTATATACGCAGGTCCGAAATACCCTCACGTATATACGCTAAGCATCAGTACAGGCAAGAATCAGAGTACGAAAGCAAGTGGTGCATTATACATTCCAACATATGAGTACAATTACAAAGTTATCATCAGAGGTGATCCAATATTACATGAATATTACATCACTGATATGCGCAATTGCGAGATTACAAAGATATGTACATGTATGAACAGTACAAAGACAGGCTCAGAGTCATAACAAGAAAACTCTAGAGCCGCACATGGGGGGCCTGGAAGGATGGGGCTCAGAACGGTCTGCTGGAGATCCACGCTACCGCTGCGCCACTCTGATCAGCAACTGGGGGAAACCCACACGCTCCAAGCTCCATGACCTGGACATGAGGATCCAGGGGAGTCAGATAGAACTCCCCAGGCGAGTGGTGATACGAATGCCAAGTGGCGAGCATAGGTAAGCATGCAGGAGCAAGTAGATATAAAGCAAGTGATATCAAGCAGGAACTACTCATGGTATGATAAGATAAGAGAAGGTAAAGAGATGAGAAGTAAAGTAGATAGGCAACACCAGATATCTCCTAAACTAACATAAACAGATAAAAATCGATAAAACCGAATAAACCGATTATGAGCAAAACCGATTGTACAAGCTTAGGTTACGGCCCCACTGAGATTAGTACCTCGAAGGAATAATCCAAACAAGGAAACCCTCATCTATATACCTTTATTCCCATGTCACCATAATCCAAGCACATACAACCCGAGTTACAAAACGGCACAGCAAATTGTATATTAGCATCTTATTATAATTGGAGCCGTCTAAGTTTCAGGCTTCAGTATGTGTCCCATTCCACATACTTCCACTCACAACTTATATAGCAAGTTATTTGGAAACTGATAAAGATCGATGAATCATGTTTCGGATGGGCCCCGTACATGCCCGGGACAACGGTCCAGGAGTATCCGGTGCTGAGCCGGAACGTACCGCTAGGTATCGGGACTTATTTACGCCCGAACAGGAATAGAGTATCGCAGATCCCATAGAAATAGGCCTAGGGCGTGTGCATACCCGGCAGGAATGAACAGGAGTAGGGGTGCCAGCACACCCTACGGAATCCCTGGTGGCCGCCAGGTGATCCCTCAAGTATGTGGCCACGCGCGGCTCGATAAGACCACCATAAACATGATTAATCAGGGCCCATCAGTTTCCCCCAAACCGAGTGCAAGTTGTCTTATAATAATTTAATATGTGATTATCAATTTACGGGAATAGAAGGTACAAGACACGATCAGGAGTACATGAGTACTACAGATTCAGGTCACTGTATATATAATACAGGATAACAAGTATAAGGTTCAAGTCACTGCATGTAATGTAGGATAACAAGTATAGTATTCCCATAAATGAGATAATCACAGGTCAAGTATATCATGCCGGGTGCAAAGGGATAGCATGACAGATGGTGATATTAGACATGTAACCAGTCATGTCAAGAGATTGATATTAGTCCGATGGTAAGTCATGTCATAATAAGGGGTCTTGCCAAGTAGTAGCATGTAAAAGACAGGTATGAAGTAATGGCATGGCATGTCAAGTGTTAACATATCAGGTAAATACATGGCATGTGATAGAATAGTAGCTGAGCACAATCAAGCGGAGCTGAGCAAGCTGGAGTGTAAGACAGCAAACAGTATTTAACACTGGAGCGTCTGGCAGGTTACCGGGACAACTCGGCTTAAGGTGCGAGTAGGAATTCCGGCAGCATCTCGCCTAGACGAATCTAGTGATAAAGCGCTAAACGCTGATCATGATAACCAGGCGGAGCTGAGAGACCTGACGGTCCCAATCACTTCCCTTTCGAGATAGTGAGAGACCGGAGGCTGAATGAGAAACCTGACGATCCCAATCACGTCTCTTTTGAGATAGTGAGAGACCGGAGGCTGAAGGGTCCAGAGAAACCTGACGGTCCCATCACGTCTCTTTCGAGATAGTGAGAGACCGGAGGCTGAAGGGTCCAGTCATTGGCACTCGGCCATACACAAATACAGGGACTCAGTCCAATACATAATACATGGAAACATGGAATAAAATACATGTCGACCCGACAAGCGGGGAAACCCAAATGGAGGTAAGAGCGAGGACACTCGCCTAAGTTTTCAGAAAATATAGTAAAATTTCCGATCTCCGGAATCCAGGAAATCAACGCGTCAAGGCGTTTAGAGAGAAAGTGATAGAGAGAGGAGGAAATCAAGAGAGAGAGAGAATGAGAGAGGGGAGAGAGAAAGAGAGAACTAGAGAGAGAAGTCCATGGAAAGAGAGAGTGTACAGGGAGAGAGAGTGTGCACAGGAGGTCGCGGGTTATGCGAGTGAGACGCGGGGGTCGCAGACGTGGGAGTCGCGTCGCGGGAATAGCAGACGCGGGAATCACAGATGCGGAAATCACGTCGCGAAGGTGCCACAAACGCGGGGTTCGAGACCCGCGTTCAAGTCAGGGCACGAGGAGAACAAAGACGCGGGCATTAGCTCCGCGTCGTGTAGATACGAAAGGGATACAGACGTGGGCATGGATTTCGCGTTGCGTTGATACAAGAACGCGAAGGCATCGTTAAACAGATGCCAAGAACGCGAAGACTCGCGTTAGGAATTGCCTGGATGCGGGAGTGAGATCCGCGTTAGCAATATACAGAGGGAGAGAGGAAGGGAAAGGTGATTGCTTTGGTGGTGGTGTTGTTTGGTGAAGGAGTTGGATTTTGATGGAGTAATAAAAAGGAGGTGATGTTGAAGGTGATGTTGGAGGTTTAAGTAGTGGAGATGGAGGTGATGTTAGTTGTTGTCGTTGTAATCGTCACCGTAAGGATTACCGGAATAATCGTGAACGATTACCGGAATAATCATCGGAGATGTTACCGACGAAGAAGAGTTCGGCCCCAATCCAATGGAGGTGGCCGGCCCTTGAGAAGATGACGGGGTGGTAGCCGGCGGCGGCCGGAGGTGGCCGAAATCCGGTAAGCCAAGCCCAAGCCCAAGCAAATTGTGGGGTGCAAGTGTAGTTCATATGGTGAAAATGGAGTTTTGAAAACGAGGATTCGGAGAACGAAGCTATAGCTCGTCGGAAAGAGCACGACGAGGAGAAGGAGATGGCATAGTCGTTGGTGGCCAAGGTGGAGTATGTGGTGGTGGAGAGGGTGGAGAAGGTGGTGGTGGAAATGGGTTATTTGGTGGAAAAGAAGAGGAAGAAGAAGGTGGTGGAGGTGGTGTTGTGGTTGTTGTTGTTGTTGGAATGGAGGAGTAGATGGAGGAGAAAGAGGTGGTGGAATTTGGGGTGGAAATGGTGGAGATGGTGAGTGGAAAAGATGGGAGTGTGGCTGGCCAAAGGAGGGCCATGGCTGCTGGTGCGTTCTCTGTTGGAACCAAGGAAGAAGAAAGAAAAAGAAATGAAGAGAAGGAAGAAAAAGGGGGGTGGTTATATATATAAAGGGAAAATATTATATTATAATGCCACCCCCACAAACCCCAAAATGAGACCTGCGTCTCACCAAAAGAATGGATGCGTCCAGGCCAAAAGAATTGGACGCGGAGATTAAAAGCCGCGTCCATGAGGGGAAAACGCGAGATCTGCTTTTTAACAGAAAGGACAAAAAGTATGGTGATAAGACTTAAAGTTGATCTGAAATGCATTAAATGCAGTAAGGAGAGGATCTGCTTTAAAAGCTGAATCCGAGTTGGTGGAACTCGCGTTTAGCGAGGAGAGAGAAAAATGGAAAAAGAGTAAAATATCTGGATAAAATTCCGGTATCTGGGAAAACACCGAAAACTTAAGAAAAACCTGAAAAATAAAGTAACTCGGAAAGCTTTTCAAAATTCTCAAAATAATAAATATTATATAAAATTTTTTTGTGAAATCGGTTTTCAGAAATAAAATCCCGTTTTCAAGTTAAAAATCTGGAAGTCAACCGCCGATACCGGGTCTACACCGGGTCGGCCGTTTTGATAAATTCCGTAAAATCTCAGAAAATGTATTAAGAAAGAAAATACGATTCTAAATACACTGCGAAAGCGGAATTTAGAATTTCAATCCGATTATAAACTAAAAATCCTGGAATCAACCAGCGATACTGGCCGACACCGAATCCGGTGGAATTTTCATAAAATCCTCAGAAAAGTATTTAGATAGAAAATGTGATTTTAAGAAATAATATAAAGACACTTCTAGTAATTCCAATCCGTTTGTAGATTAAAAATCTGGGAATCGGTCAGCTGCACTGGTCGACACCGGTTTTGAAGATTTTCAATTTAATTCAGGAAAATTCCAGAAAATCATAGAAAATCTAAAATATTGGAAAATGATGAATAAAATTGAAATCGGTCAAATCTAAATACCAGAAAGACCAAATCGAGTAATACCCTTGTATCGGGTCCTCGTTTCAGACAAGGGCTGACTCCGAGTCCGTGAATCCGGATCTAAGACAAAACAATCATATAAATAATTCATAATACAAAACAAATACAGGAAGTAAATCGAAAAATACGATCGAAAAATCTGAATACGCAACTAAGTACGTATTCTGGGAGCGGGGTGTTACATGATCTGATTAGAACTTCTTTTCTTTATCAAATAATCCCTCAGATCCGTGGGAGGAGGATCAAAGAGATTAGCCTCGCAATGTCGAAGGCGGAAAGTTTCTTTGCCCTGCACTATTGGGACGCAGGGTTCAGCGACACGGGGTGCATGAACGCAGCTCTTGCGTCGCGTCTTCAGGACGCGCGTCTGGCGTCTCTGCTGAGAAGAGACGCGACTATCGCGTTGCTGATTATTGCACCGGGGCAGAGACGCGACTATCGCGTTGCTGATTATTGCGCTGGGGCAGAGACGCTTGAGAGATGTAGGGCAGCTGGGCCTCATGCCTAGAGGAGCGTGCCACTTGTATTCGACGAGGTGCGCGAGTTTCGCCTTGGCGTCTGGGGAGTGGGGCTTCAGAGGGGCCAACTTGGTGGACCTCACGTTTGGGTTGTCAAACGCGGATTTCGCGTGCCGGATGTGGCATAGCAGAGACGCCGGTTTGAACTTTGCGTCCTGCCTCAGTTGGATGATTAGTTGTTCCAACTTGCAGTTGACGCGCACACCTCCTCTGTCGGCGTTCAGCATTCCAGTTGCGTCGTGGGGATTGAGAGAAACCAACGACGACCTGATGCTGAGGAGAGGGTGAATTGGCTGGGCACCAGAGAATTTGACCAGCGGGTCTCCTGAGAGACGTTGGCGCGTGTGTCACGCCTTGCGTGATTGGCCACAACATCCCTCACAGCAGCATTGCCTCTGAGAGAGACTCAGAGAGGACTTCGGGGCAAGTCCCCGTAGAGACCCTACGGTAGGCGCGGGCCTTTGGGCTCTTGGAGCCGGAAGAGAGATACTCTTCATACTTTGCCTGGTCGAATTCGACGACGAGCGATTCGACCGTTTTCCCCTTGTAGAGGACGTCACCTTGCGCCACAACTTGTTCGTCAGTAACGAAAGTATTCCCAGCGGAGTCGCCATCTCTGTTTGGTACGGAGTAGAAGAATTCGATGTAAAGTTTCCTTGAATCGGTTGAAAGATTACAACGGACTAATGCTCCGACTACAAGGGAGGGAAGATGTTGAGTCTTGAATCTCCCCTTTGTTTAGTGCTGGGTTCTTCAAGTGGCGGTGGAAAGTGAATCTTGTTTTCCGTTGACCGGGTGAACGTCGAGAACTTCTGGGGATCTTCTTCGGATGGTGGACGGAGTAGCACAGCTCTGTCGACCAAGAGATTGTAGATAAAGATTAACTTGTACGCAGCAAGTTATCTGAAGGGTTGGACTCTCTTTCCTCCTTTGTGGAAGCTCTAAAGTCAAGCTCTTTCTCTCAGAGTTCTTCTCTCAAAAACTGACCCCTTCTCCATAGCAACGGAGTTATTTATAGGAGTTTCAGGGGCGTACGTGCCTCCTAAAACACTCCATAATGGGGTTAACTTTTCCTATTATGTGGGCCGTGATTGACCCTATAACCGGGACAGTTACAACTGAGACATGGGTGTCATCTCACGCGCCTGCTGCTGAGACGCGGGTTTCTGACCCTCGCGCCTTGGTGCTGCTGAGACGCGGGTTTCGACCCTCGCGCCTTGATGCTGCTGAGACGCAGGTTTCGACCCTCGCGCCTTGGTGCGGCTGAGACGCGGGTTTCGACCCTCGCGCCTTGGTGCGGTAGTGTTGGCTGAGACTAGCCCTGCGTCTGGAGTTTGGGACTCTGCCTTTGATGACTTGTCTTTAATGATTTTTAGACAGCCTACATGGACGATGAGGCAACGTCGACGTCGATGACGACAATGACAGAGATCGACAGGGAGGTCGGCGCCCAATTGAAGGCGAAGATGAACATTAACACGTGGGAATTTTCAGGAAATTTTGATGAACAATTTTTTTTTTTTTTAGATCTGCAAGAACAGATCTAGGGTTCTTCAGATTTTTTTAAGAGCTAAAAATCAAAAGCCTACAAATCAAAGAAGATGGAAGAAGAAGAAGATGGAGAAGAACATGGTAGATCTCGGGTTAGGGTTTGGTGAAGGAGATGAAAATTTTGTATTTTTTTTGGGCTCTGATGCTAAAATTGACGTAGAACATAATAGCAAATTAGGGCAATTGATAATTTGAAGAAGAACAAGGGAGTCAGGTCTCTCATCCAGGTGAATCTCTCACCCACTTTTACAACTCCCTCACAAAAGATTTAAATGTTAAGAAAATCATCATGCTAAACAATAGTTCTTTTATTATAAACTCAATATCATCAATAACTAATAACTTCAATAATATTCTTAACCTTATATAGGCTTACATCTAGATAAAGGATCCCATCACAACCAATGTGGGACAACTAACTTAAATAAACTAAAATAAAAGTAACTAAATATGATGTCCCTATCACTATTTCTTTTTGGTATTTGACTGTCATGCAGTTGCCATGGGTTTCCAGAGTGGTGTTTGCCTATGAAATATCAGTCTAAATGAGATTCATGAAATGCACCATCATTTTCTTTGCCACACTGTTTCTATATGATTTTTGAGGCACAATGATATCAAATACCCACTTCTCTGTCAGTTTTTTGTCTTCTATTTTGCTTTTTCTTCCGTACAATTTCTCCATTTCCTTTAACTTTTTTTGTTTGCTGATATGCATAGTTTTATGCGACAGGTTCTAACAACTTTATGTGTTCAAATTTCTAGTTTGATCTTGAATTCAGGAGGCATATTTCATCCAAGAAAGGGAGCAGAACACCAATCAACGCACTAATTGACAGAGAGATCTCAAAAGAATGGAAATCAGGCGCGCCTCACCAAGTTTGGTTGTGAGATTGATGGGTCTTGATACACTACCTCCTGCAGTCACTAAAAAGCAAAAGAAAGAAAGAGTTAGTTCCCAGAATACCTCATCTGTTGAGCTCCACAAGAAGCACATAGCCAATGAGGGCTATCCTCTTCATACGAGCAGCTGTGAGTACCAGGAATGCAAAGATGTTTTCGAAGTCATGGACATGCCAAATGTTGAGAAGCAAAATGGTAAGCCATTTCGAAAGAGAGTGCCAATCTTGGAACAAAGTGAAATCGATTTGAAACCAAGTATTGACTGGGCTTTTGCAAAGCAGAAGTCAATGGATACAACACATCTGTTAACTGATGATGAATTTCAGTCCTCCAAGGAATACAATGATGCGGTGGAAGACCTAGATCCTAATAAAGATCTTTTCGTGAAATTCTCCAAGAACCCAGTTCCTTGTTCAAAAAACATTTGCAGGATGTAAAGTGTTCTCCACCCTCTCCACATGCAAACCACATCACAATTTTAAACCATCAATTGCAAAGGCGGAGAAAAATGCTGAAGGCCCCCTGTTTTGTAAAAGGTGACATAAGCTCCTGCAGGAGACCTGTATCTACCTTGTTGGTCACTCTGTCAAGGAACATAGTTCTTCTCTCCCACATACCATTAGAACAATTACACGCAGGAAAATCTAAAGTTCGCCATTCTTCTACTCAGATTGTTGTTCTGAAGCCAAGTCTGGAGAAGGCATGGGACATGGAAACAACTGTTCCATTAGCAAGATACCCTGAGAATCATCAGTATGGTCTCAAAAGGCAAAAAAGGAATTCCATATCTCGGAGATCTGAGGTCATGCAGGACGTGGAGGCAGGCATAAGCTGTCTGATAGTATGGAAGTTATGGGGCATAAAGCAAAGGGATTAAGAGAAATAGCTAGAGAGGTTACAAAACAATTGAGAACTGCCGGTAGCGGCAGCAAAACGGTAGCGGCCTCGAAAAAGTATGGTCAAGTTAGGGATGAAAGCTCTTTGGCATGTTAGGAATGGAAAGTTTGGACATAGAGTCACTTAGATGGACCTCGAAAAAGTATGGTCAAGTTAGGGATGAAAGCTCTTTTGGCATGTTAGGAATGGAAAGTTTGGACATAGAGTCACTTGGATGGACTTGTGACCAGTTACATGACTGTGGTGATAGCCTCAGCGCTGCATCATATTATTCAACTGAATCTTCAGTTAGCAGGGAGGCTAGAAAACACCTGTCCGAACGATGGAAGATGATCCAACAAATTCAGGCAATGGACCTGTTGATAAGCGATCCAGTACTCTGGGAGAAATGCTTGTATCTGATAGAGAAACACTAAGGAACACTCTAAATACATCAGTCGTTCAGAATATTTCTGGTGGGAAGGTGCTAGAGGGGAGGTTCTTGCGAGATGGGATTACCCTTTGGGCAATAGTAGTAATGATGGCTGGAAAGATGGGTGGTCCAGAAACGTATCAAGGTCAAAATCTCGTCCAGCTTCATCATTGGTTTATGGAAATCATGTACCAAGCAGAAGAAACAGAGTTGGTAGCGACAACAGTAATCTCGAAAATTTACTCAATAAGAGCCCAAATGACTTATTAGTTAAAAATGTTAGTCAGAAGAGAGAACCCTCAATCCAAAGTGTAAATTATCGCCATACCAACACTCAATTTACTTTTGGCAGAGAGGAAACTGAAATGTCTGAACGGGAGATTCATGTGAATTCAGAAGAAATATGTAGTAGGATTTATGCAAGACAACAAACTGGAGTAGCTGACAGGGTTCCTGAACTCTCTGATGACTCTGTTGCTGGTGGAGGCCATGAAGGTGGCAACTTAGCTCCTCAATGTGAAGATGCCAAGTTCCCTCTCATAGTTGATTATCAGCAGGTGCAGCAGCCGACAAAATTGGCAGAGCCAGTGAACGATGGAGAGTTTTCTGGTGCTGATCCAAACTATTTAACAAGAAAGGTTAGCTCTAATATTAGTGATGTTATTTGAATTGCCTTTTTGTTCTCAACTTCAACGCAAAAATTTGATACACACTAGATAGAGTTAAAAAGCATTATAAAACTCTCAATGAGTTCACTAAGTTTGTTCCCCCTAAACCCCCCGAGTTTGCCTGTGTACATGATGTAATTCCGTGCTTACTTTTCTAAATGCAGATTGCAGCCAAACATTTCTTTAGTAGGTATTAATATTTGAAAAAATCAATCAAATTTGTGATCATGCACAGCTTTTCTGATTCAGATGGATGGGATAACAATGTTAAATATCCCCCTCTATATACTGACACAAATTCACTGCTATTTACAATTGGGAAGATGCCTGCATATATTGTTAATATTTTTTCTTGGGCTATATGTTTTATTCTTGTTATTTTCCTATATTATAATGGAGTCATTTCAAATGATGCATCATTATCTTTGTTTCCAGTCCACCATATGTGCCATGTGATTATTACTGGCGAATATTCTCTGAACCTCTGCTTAGAAAGGGCAGCTCCTGTGTTCTATCTGAAAATGCACTTGTGATTGGAATGCGATAATTGATGAGAAATTTGACGATCGAACTACCAAAGTTTATAAGGAGGCACTCCACTGATATGGACATGCTTCCATCATCACCAAACCTTTCTTTCTTGTTGTTAGGTTCATTAATACGTCCATTCTGGAGTTTATGTTGGCTATAATGTTTGTTGCTTGTTTAACATTAGTCTACTTTGTGTAGCTTAAATGATTTCATACTAATATTATTGTCAATATCCTAGTGATGCCTAAGGAGGCGTTTAGATTAATATTAAATCTATAATATGCAGCATGTTTCTCCCTGCTAAAAAAATTGGGGGGCAACAGATAGGGTAAGGTGAGAGACCCACAGTAACCCTTACCCTAAATACCCAACTGTTTACCCTTACTCTAATGAGTATTACTTACCACACTTTCCCCAAAAGTTTTCTGTACGCTATAGGATAGCCATGTAAAACAGGTATAATACTCTAGGTGACTTAAAAAACATGTTTCATTAGAAAAGAGAAGAAACAATCTTAGAAAAAATTAGCTTTGCATCCATTGCAAAAGTTTTCCTTTTTATATATGTCAAAAAAGAGTACATGATAAATATAGTTCATTCAATTAAGTAATAATTTCTGGAATAACCATTAAGTAAATAAAAAAAATATAATAACCAATTAATAACCACTTATAGAAACAACATAAATACATACTAGTTCAGTAACTATTCGTGTTCATCCAAAATGAAGATAGGGAAAATTAAGGGTTATGAGATACCATACACGACTATAGTATAATTGTACTAATATTATTTTTTTTTTATTTAAATGGGTAAACCAGTAATGTGTAGGCCCATAGGGTAAGAAATTCTTACCCTCGCCCCTATAGAGATAAAATGGTAAGGAAATTTTATCCTTACCCTACTCGTTTAGATAAATGGTTAACCTACACTAAAAAATTGGGTAAATGGGTTTACCTTTGCCATCGCCACCCCTACAAAAATATCCATGTCCATCTGAAATTCAATTGAGAAAACATTTAGTACCTATGCTCTTAACTTGTGTGGAAACTTGCAAATATAGCTAGTTTTATTGACTTAATTGGATATAATTAAATTATAATTTACGTGTTTGATACCTTTACTTAACAAAAATTATGACATATTAATTGCTTGGTATTTTTTCTATTAAGGTTTTTATTCAATTTTTAAATACGAACTAAAACACACAGACGCATAATGCATATAGGATTTTTTTCAGCTTATAACACAATCCACCCTTTTTTCCACTGAGCCATGTTACATGTAGGATTGACTACAGACCATGATTTCAAATAATGGCCGATTTCGATACATGTTGATAATATTGTATGGATTTTGAGGTATATGATACAATATTAAACCTATAATATTGGCCGATATCCAGGCTGATATTGCCGATTCGGTTGAAATTGCTGAAATTGATACTATAAATCATTGTCGATGCCGATGCCGATGCCGATACCGATACCAAGATTTTAAACCATGCCACAGACTTTATGCAAAATCAAGAAAACGGATTGATGATCCATTTTCATCCACTAGTTTGCTTTATATGTATTGATATAGTGGACCCACTCTTGTTTACTTCACTCTCTACTCATAGGAAATTGGTGCAATGGTGGCAAAGGTGTAAAACTCCTAATTTTAGGAGTTGACGTAAACTCATATGCTTACATCCATGTGGTAAATATATTTTCATAAACTAACACATGTATAGCCTTGTGTTTCGTGTGTAAGTTCAGAGGAGTCAGTGTCCAATGACACATGACCATGTATAATATGACACTTTTGTCTATGTCCACAAGTTGGAAGCATGTATAAAAACAAAATATAGTTAGTTCCCAAAGAGTATCTCATGAATATTCTTTCAAATTTAAGAGGATTTGGTCAAAGCTTGCGGGACATATTTGTTAGATTCCTGTATTATCCATACCCCACCCACCACCACCACTAGGCCTCAATTCTCTCTTGAAGATTTCATCCTATCTTTTCGTGAATGATGCTCTTAATGCCCCCTCTTTCTTATAGAACTTTTGGTAACTGATGCTCTTAGTGCCCGTCTTTCACGAACTGTATGTCTAGGGTATCTCCGAATTGAACAGGTTGAAACACGCCTCTCAATATTATGGCATCATGAGATATCTATTATAAATAATGATCCCTATTTTGATAATATATTTATTATTTATTAGTTTGAAGGTCATATTGATTCTCTATTTGTCATGTCACCATTAGGCATCATGGCCTTTGGCAATTCATGTTCTGCACCTGTCTTTAACATAAAGAAGATTATCAAATCAGCTACTGATGTAATACAGGATCGCAATCACCTTCGAATACAAATAAAAAAGAAAACTAGGGTTTACAAGAAATAAAATGAAAAGAGAGATTAGGGTTGGAGAAAGAACCAGATAACTTTGGGCTTCGCACCCCTTACGCGGGCTTCACACCCCTTGCACCACGGGCTTCACACCCCAATCTCAAGAACCCAAGAGCTCTGAAATTTTAACTGAAAAGTTTTATTTAATCATTGTCTGCTTATTCATTGAGTTGAGCCTCTTTATATAGGCTTTTACAAAGTGAACTTTCCCATCACAACCGATGTGGGACTAAGTTTATAATAAAAGAAAAATCTAAACTCAAAAATAGACTAAGGCATAAAAAGATAACTATTGCTGGTGTGATGTCCCCATCATTTCCCCCGGGGTGGGAGAGTCGACCCTATCGAGTGAGGACACCTCTCATGAAGCATCTCAATCGGGCCATGGTGGTGGCCGTGACAGTGGCACTAATGCTCACATCGAGACCAAGGTGGTGGAGGTGGAACCGTCTCCTTGTCGGATCGATAAAAGATGACAGCTTGATCAAGACACCAATAGCAAACTGAGGCACGTCATCCATGATGAAAACTGAACGATTGCACTTTGCACTATAAGTGCCCTGATCATTTGTGAGCCTGGCTCCTGTAAACATATCTGCAATTGGTCGTACACATCAGGCGATCTTAAAAAAAATGATACACTCATAGCTGCCAATGGTGGTACTAACTTCAAAGTAGGCTCCGCTGGAAGATCTACAAGGGTCTCAATAGGGAGACCTTCAACTTTCATAGGCTGTGAGGAAACCTCTTCTTTCTGTGACACCGACTCAGCAATAACTTCTAGTCTTGGCTCTGGCGTATCATAAACTTCCGGCTTTGGCTCTAGATTGTCATCAATTTCTGGCTCTGATTCTGGATTTTCAACAGCCTGTATCGGCTTACTTTCTAGCTTCTTAATCATGCCAGCGAGAATCTCCTTACATTCAGCAACCAAATCGCTGAATTGTGGCCCCTCGAGATGTGGAGCATACCGGGCATGAAGAAGTTCTTGTAGGATAAGCCAATCTCGACAGTTGATATGATTGTGTTCCCACCACCAATAAGCTTCTCCAGCTAACTTCATTTGGGCATAATGACACTTCTGCGCAGGTGTCAAGGAGAAATACCTGAAGAAAATGCTCAAGATGGTTTTCTCACTTTTCATACCCATCTTGATCATAAAACCCCGAAAATACGGGAGAGCTGCATACATGTCACTTTCAACCTCCTTTTCATCCCCATCAGTATAAATGTATTTGCCACAAAAGTAAAATCCCATGAATAAAACTCAATGCATAAAGATCAGATGTTACCCATTAAATCGGTAGCTTGAATTGGACTCAAATTGGGCTGAAGATGTGTCAGAACACTGATTCTCTGCTGCTGAGACAATACTGGTGCCAATACGAGCTAGTGGAGGTCAGATCTGTTGCTCAGTGCTATGAAATCTTTGTAATGGCTTCGGGGCTCAGTCACGAACCCAACGCTTCGAACAGAGCTCAAACGGACTCCGAACGGGCGAGAAACAGATTCCGGACTGGTTGGGGTGGGAGATGGCGGTACTGTTCACTGTGAACAGTAACCGATGAACAGTAATTACTGTTGACAGTGAACAGTAATTACTGTTCACGGTGAACAGTAACTTTTTAAAAAAATCTCTCTTTTTTTTCTCCTGTTTCTTCCCTCTTTTCTGTTTTTTTTCTGTTTTTTTTTTCTGTTTTTCTGTTTTTTTTTTCTGTTTTTTTTCTTTCTTTCTTTTTCTTTTTTTTCTTTTTGGGCAAAGTAGATCTAAATAGATCTATAGATTTAGATCTAGATCTAACAATAATCGATTTTTTTTGTAAAGTAGATCTAGATCTAGAGATCCAGATCTAGATTTAGGATTTGGGAAGAGAAGAAATTCGAAGGGGATTGAGATCAAAGCTCTGATACCAAATTGATGTAAAAAGGATCGCAATCACCTTCGAATACAAATAAAAAGAAAACTAGGGTTTACAAGAAATAAAATGAAAAGAGAGATTAGGGTTGGAGAAAGAACCAGATAACTTTGGGCTTCGCACCCCTTACGCGGGCTTCACACCCCTTGCACCACGGCTTCACACCCCAATCTCAAGAACCCAAGAGCTCTGAAATTTTAACTGGAAAAGTTTTTATTTAATCATTGTCTGCTTATTCATTGAGTTGAGCCTCTTTATATAGGCTTTTACAAGTGAACTTTCCCATCACAACCGATGTGGGACTAAGTTTATAATAAAAGAAAATCTAAACTCAAAATAGACTAAGGCAT